>CAUYQU010059874.1:0-45739 GCA_963574635.1 Cheracebus regulus
CAAGCATTCTCCTGTCTCAGCCTCCCAAGTAGCTGGGATTATGGGCACCCGCCACTATGCCTGGCTAATTTTTGTATTTTTAGTAGAAACGGGGTTTCACCATGTTGGCCAGGTTGGTCTCAAACTCCTGATCTCTAGTGATCCATCCGCCTCAGCCTCCCTTATAGGCGTGAGCCACTGAGACTGGCCTCTTGAATTATTTTCTAGGAGAAGCCAAGAACCCTCCTGGGCTAAGCGTCAGTTTTGGGGGCTCTCGGGTGCCTCCTCAGCATCACATCAAGAGGACAGGGTGAAAGAGAAGGGAGAGCTGTCCTTTTGGGCTGCCTTGAAATAAAGGTTGGTCCGTGGGTTTATGTGTTGTCATTCATTCTGATTCTCTCTTCCTCTCTTTCACTCTCTCCCTTGCCCCTTAAGTTAGCTTTTCTAAACCCTACCTGGATGAGGATGAGAAAAAGGAGGGGACACTTTAGGACGCTGCAAAAACAAAATAGAACAACAACAACAACGAAAGAAAGAAAGAAAAGAAAAGACAAGACAAGAAAAGAAAAAGAAAGACATCTGGCCACTGCCTATCCCTCCTTGCCAACAAAAAGCCATGTATTAAAAAAAAACAAAACAAAACAAAACAAAACAAAAAAACCAAAAAACAAAGCAAAACAAAACAAAACAAAAACTGCCTTTCACTGCATAGACAGCAGAGGGCGCGCTTGAGCTATGACGCGCGAAAGACTCAAACCATCAGCCTCTGCGAAAAGCCAGGTGGGTCTATAAACAAAGTACTGCAGGAAGAAAGTAGAAAAGGAGCTCGAAGTACACACCTGCACACGCGCGTGCACACACCCCTGAAGAAATGAACCAAGGGGAAATGAAATATCCTCAATAAGTATTTGGAGCTAGGAAAAACACCTCGAAACAGAAATCCAAGAAGTACAGATTTTTTTTTTTCCTTCTTTTGAGATGGAGTCTCACACTGTTGCACAGGCTGGAGTGCAGTGGTGTGATCTCGGCTCACTGCGACCTCCGCCTCCTGGGTTCAAATGATTCTCCCGTCTCAGCCTCCCGAGTAGCTGGGATAACAGGGGCACCCATCACGGCTGGCTAAGTTTTTGTATTTTTAGTAGAGACCGGGTTTCATTGTATTATCCGGGATGGTCTGGATATCCTGACCTCATGATCCGCCCGCCTCGGCCTCCTAAAGTGCTGGGATTACAGGCGTGAGCCACCGCACCTGACCAAAAAAAAATTTTTTTTTAAGTTAAAAAAGGAGGCAGAAAATGAATGAAAAATAAAAAGTCATATCAGAAGTGAAGACTAAATTAAAAGGTGGTCAAAAGAGATCTAAATGCAAACTTAAGAAACAGCATTTTATTTTATTTTATTTTATTTTATTTTATTTTATTTTATTTTATTTTATTTTTTTGAGATAGAGCCTCCCTCGGTCTCCCAGGCTAGAGTGTGGTGGCACAATCTTGGCTCTCTGCAACCTGCACCTTCCAGGTTCAAGCAATTCTCCTGCCTCAAATAGCTGAGATTACAGGCATGTGCCACCACGTCTGGCTATTTTTTGTATTTTTAGTAGAGACAGGGTTTCACCATGTTGGCCAGGCTGGTCTCGAACTCCTGTCCTAGGGTGATCTGCCTGTCTGTCTCCCAAAGTGCTGGGATTACAGGCATGAGTCACTGTGCCTGGCCAAGAAGGGGCAGTTAAGAAAGGCACCAAAACGACAAAGATAAGGCAATAAGAAAAAGAACAGAAAGAGTCATAGACGCTGTGGCCGCAGTAGAAGACAGAGAATACACACTGCATAAATAATGTGTGTTCCTGAGAAAGAAGAACAAGCAAAGGGCCCAGGCACGGTGGGTCATGCCTGTAATCCTAGCACTTTGGGAGGCCAAGGCGAGTGGATCAAACTTACTACAAAGCCACAGTAATTAAAGCAGTGTGGTGCTGGCATAAAGACAGCTACATAGATCAATGGAATAGAATACACTGAAATTTTCTAAAAGATAATTTTTTCAATTTCCAACTTTTATACGGTTTAACATTCGTAAGCAAGTTTGTGTTCTTTGAATCATTGAGAGCTTTTGAGCATGTAGCAATATCCTGCACAATTTTTGCCTGACTGTGTTAAAGATGGGTAAATATTAAATGTCTCATGCTGCCGGGTGCAGTGACTCACGCCTATAATCCCAGCACTTTGGGATGCCAAGGCAGGCAGATCACTTGAGGTCAGGAGTTTGAGATCAGCCTGGCCAACATGGTGAAACCGCCGTCTCTACTAGAAATACAAAAATGAGCTGGACATGTTGGGGGGCACCTGTAATCCCAGCTACTCGGGAGGCTGAGACAGGAAAATCACTTGAATGCAGGAGGCGGAGGTTGCAGTGAGCTGAGATTGCACCATCACACTCCAGCTTGGGTGACAGAGCAAGACTCCGTCTCAGTTTAAAAAAAAAAAAAAGAAGAAGAAGTCTCATGGAGGAAGTCAGTTTTGTAGAATGACCCCGCTGCAAGATGCCCTTCCATTGCCAGGAAGTGGATTATATTCCAGGAGCCACGAGGGAGCGTTTACAGAAATCCATTCTCCCCTTCATCCTAATTGTAGCACAATGGGAACTGATTACAGGCTGCCTGGCTACACTGTATTTATCAGCTTCTCCTGCATTTGGACGGGGGCATGTAACTACATGCTCTAAGTAGGTGCTTACGGAGGACCAGAGTGTCTGGGAATAACATCGACGTAGAAGAGCAGCTGCAAAAGGAGTTGGCTGACTTGGCTGACATAAAAATAATCATGGTCATTGTTTAAGGCTCAGCATTTTTTTTTTGTACTGGCTCATTTAGAAAAATGAGTAGAGTTTGACAACAGTGTTTCAAGTGTTTGTAGGTGCCACCAAGCTCCACAGTTCCCAAGGAATATAATATTTCTTTACACACATCATTCTTGTGGGAGACCAACTACAAGGACATCCAGCGTGACTTCCCTGTCTTCATAGCGGGGTCCGTGGCTCTGGGAACCCATGTAAAGTCACGTACCTTTCTGAAAATGTTTTTTCAAACTGTATTACTCCTGGGGGCGTGCAAATAATTGCACAAAGTGTTTGGTATCACACTGAGCCAAGACAGAGAAGTGAAATCAAGTTAGGACTCTATCTCATGTTCCTGTAATTTTCCATTCTAATCACTGGATATCAGTGGTATTCCTAGTCCTTGAAAACTAATCTTTGCTCAAAACCAGTATTCAGTAGGCTCTGGAAAGTTGATGTATTTTCCTTTGTATTTCCTCCCTCTCTCCCTCTCTTCCTTCCTTTCTTTTTTTTCTGTCTTTCTTTTTGAGACGGAGTTACGCTGTAGTCACCCAGGCTGGAATGCAGTGGTGTGATCTCGGCTCACTGCAACTTCTGCCTCCCAGGCTCTAGCTGTTCTCCGGCCTCAGCCTCCTGAGTAGCTGGGATTACAGGTGCACGCCACCACACCCGGCTAATCTTGTATTTTTAGTAGAGACAGGGTTTCACCATGTTGGCCAGGCTGGTCTCGAACTCCTGACCTGACCTCAGGTGATCCACCCGCCTCTGCTCCCAAAGTGCTGAGATTACAGGCGTGAGCCATCACGCCCGCCTTTCCTTTGTATTTTCTTACTGTGTCTGCACTATGGCCTTATAGCCGTGTCTGACTTCCTGGTTATCCAGCCTCACCTTCCCTCAGGGGCATTGAGTTGGGGAACAGACACGTGCCTGGAACCAGGAGAAAAGCCATGACTCTAGATGGATGCGTCCAGTCTGGCCGTTATACTGTGGCTCTTCTGCGCAACATTTTTTTTTGAGATGGAATCTCTGTCGCCCAGGCTGGAGTGCAGTCGCATGGTCTCAGCTCACTGCAACCTCCACCTTCTGGGTTCAAGCCATTCTCCTGCCTCAGCTTCCTTAGTAGCTGGGATTACAGGCTCAAATCACCACACCCAGTTAATTTTTGTATTTTTAGTAGAGACGGGGTTTCACTATGTTGGCCAGGCTGGTCTCGAACTCCTGACCTCAGGTGACCCACCCACCTCGGTCTCCCAAATTGCTAGTATTATAGGCATGAGCCACTGCACCCAGCGTAAGGAATGTCTTTTTTTGTTGTTCTTTTTTTTTTTTTTTTTTACTGCATTTTAGGTTTTGGGGTACATGTGAAGAACATGCAAGATTGTTGCATAGGTGCACACATGGCAGTGTGATTTGTTGCCTTCCTCCCCATCACCTATAACTGGCATTTCTCCCCATGCTATCTCTCCTCAGCTCCCCACCCCCCAATGTCCCTCCCCTATTTCCCCCCGACAGACCCCAAATGCTCCCCTCCCTGTGTCCATGTGTTCTCATCGTTCAACACCCACCTAGGAGTGAGAACATGCGGTGTTTGATTTTCTGTACTTGTGTCAGTTTGCTGAGAATGTTGGTTTCCAGGTTCATCCATGTCCCTACAAAGGACACCAACTCATCGTTTTTTATGGCTGCATAGTATTCCATGGTGTATATGTGTCACGATATGTCTTTACCCAGCGCAAGGAATGTCTTTAAGTGAGCTGCCAGTTGAATTCATTTCTGAAAAACCTGTGATAAATTTATCACCACTAGATGTCTGTCTTGCATCAGCCATTCCCTAGGGCCTGAGGAGTAACTATACCCTGTTGCCTGGCGTAATAACCAGCGTCGCTCTGCCTCTTTGGGATGAATTGCCACCACCTGGGCTCAATCACAGCGGGCTCTGCCTGTCTCCACTGAAACATTTAAACCCACTTCAAAAGCATTGCTTTCTGCAGGCATTCCTAGACCGGAAAAACAAGTCAACCTTATTCTTTACAAAGGATTTCCTATTCTTTGTTAAAGATTAAGGGGAGATTTCTGGGTTCACAAAGACAACGTTTCATTTTTTTAAAAAACCGTAATCTATAGAAAGAACACACTTTAAAATATGAGCTGACATCTATCTATCCATTATCTATGTCTTTCTATTTAGGCATCCACACCTATCTATATAAACTCTGAACCCTTTTAAGAAGTAACCCAGGCCATACACATGAAACACTCTGTGTTTTTCCATCCACGTCTGTGGCATTTTTAATTAATGATGCTGGGTGTGCATTGATAAATCGAAGATTATGACTCACCGTTTGAAAAACGCTGCCCTGAGTGTTTTTCTAATGTGAGCGTGGATAGGTTTAAGGGTGGAGGTTTTGTGTGTGTGTGTGTGTGTGTGTCTGTGTGTGTGTGTCTGTGTGGTCATGGGGCCTCTGGATATGCCATCCCCTGGGCTGGACGTCTATTCCTTCACATCTGCACCTGCCTAATTGTCATTAAACTATCGGGACCCAGCCTGGATGATGTCCCTTCCTAGAAGTGATCCCTGATCCTGGAGGTCCCATTCTCTGATTCCCCTTACCCCTAGAATCTCTGTTTAATTAGTTAGTTAATTAATTTTTGAGATTGAATCTCTCACTCTATCACCCAGGCTGGAGTGCAATGGCGTGATCTTGGCTCACTGCAACCTCCACCTCCTGGGTTCAAGCAATTTTCCTGCCTCAGCCTCCTGAATAGCTGGGATTACAGGTGCCCGCCACCATGCCCAGCTAATTTTTGCATTTTTAGCAGATATGGGGTTTTGCCATGTTGGCCAGGCTGGTCTTGAACTCCTGACCTCGAGATCTGCCCACCTGGGCCTCCCAAAGTGCTGGGATTACAGGCGTGAGCCACTGTGCCGGCCTTGTTACCCCAATTTTTAGCATAGCATTTATTTATACTAAATAGTTCCTTTCTTATTGAGAACACCTTAAGAACACTCATCTTGTTTTACTATGCAAGGAGATTTATCATAACATTAATATCTGTTACCAATTTGTCTTGGTCATTATCAAAGACTTGGAAATAGAATTTGAACATAAAGGTTCTGGAATACTGAAAAGTCTTTAGAAATGGTTGTTCTGTCCTATGTTAACAGTCTTTGAAGAAAAAGTTACCATTCTGACTGTTTTTCATACTTGTTAACTGCTTCACATCGCTGCATTCCTAAACAAGATAAATACCTGGGGTTTGTGCCACTAAATCAGAAGATAGGCTGGGCACGGTGGCTCACGCCTGTAATCCAGGCACTTTGGGAGGCCGAGGTGGGCAGATCAAGAAGTCAGGAGTTTGAGAGCAGCCTGACCAACATGGTGAAACTTCGTATCTACTAAAAAAAAAAATACAAAAATTGGGCATGGTGGCACCTGCCTGTAGTCCCAGCTACTCAGAGGCTAAGGGAGGAGAATCGCTTAAACCCGGGAGGCGGAGGTTGCAGTGAGCCGAGATCGCACCGCTGCACGCACTCCAGCCTGGGCAACAGAGTGAGACTCCGTCTCAAAAAAAAAAAAAAAAAAAAAAAAAAGGAAGATAATTGGCACTTTCCTCTTCTTCAACATGCATAGTGAGTGGAATCTAAAACCTGCTAGATTTCACAATTTAACAAGGGAGTGGTGTTAAAAGTCTTATCTCATTTAGGTTGACAGACTGAATACTTGATTCCAGTGGTCCCGTGCTAACCTTGATATACATGTACATATATTTTAAAACTTTTAGGTTCAGGGTACATGCGCAGGTTTATTAGGTTTATTATATAGGTAAATTGGGTGTCATAGGGCTTCGGTGCACAGGTTATTTCATCACCCATGTAATAAACGTAGGACTTTATAGGTAATTTTTTGATTCTCTCCCTCCTCCCTCTCTCCACCATCAAGCGGGCCCTGGTGTCTGTTGCTCTTTTCTCTGTCTCCATGTGTTCTCCATGCGCAGCTCCCACTTATAAGTGAGAGCATGCAGTATTTGGTTTTCTGTTCCTCTATTAGTTTGCCTATAATCTTGATAACCTTGATATACTTACTTGAATCAAATCTCTTACTGTATTCTTTTCTTTTCTTTTTGAGATAGTCTCGCTCTGTCGCCCAGGCTGGAGTGCAATGGTTTGATCTCAGCTCACTGCAACCTCCACCTCCTGGGTTCAAGCATTTCTCCTGCCTCAGCCTCTGGAGTAGCTGGGATTACAGGTGTGCACGACCACGCCCTGCTAATTTTTCACAGAGACGGGGTTTCACCATGTTGGCCAGATTGGTCTCAAACTCCTGACCTTGTGATCTGCCTGCCTTGGCCTCCCAAAGTGCTGGGATTACAGGCGTGAGCCACTGTGCCTGGCTTACTGTAATCTTTAAGCTAGTTATGTAGAGCTGGATTTTAAATAGAAATTGAAAATAGAAAATTCTTCACCATGGTTACCTCAGATGTGTAGAATTAGAATATTGACGCTGAGATGGAGTGTTTATTTTAATATATTGAAATAGCAGAATATTTCTTTTTAATTAAAGTTTTAAAAACTCTCAGTTTTATTTCTTTCCTATATATGCATGTGTGTGTGCGTGTGTGTGTGTGTGTGTGTGTGTGTACCTACACACATCTCCACCCTGCCCCGTATATAACAGACATTATATCCAGATTTGGTAAATACGTCTTTCTATAGTAATGTAGGCAGTAACATGCCAGACCAGTAGTTTTTACATGATTCTGTGTTTTTCTTTACAAATTTGGAATATTTTACTCACTTCCAGGGAGCAGTCTCCTGTCATTTTATTGGTGCCATCTCATCCATCACCAGCCCACTCAGTTCATTTTAGGCCAACTCATCCATCTCCGTGGTCCTTCCTCCTCCATGGGGATCCACATGTGTGCACGCAAACACACACACTTTTCATTCATAACCTTGCCTGTCATTGTTGCACAACCACAATAAGAAGTCAAGCACCATTTTATTCTGCAGATATTTTGAGGTGAAGAGAAAGGGGAAGCTGGTTGAAGATCCGGTTCAACATTTGGGAGTTGCTGGTTGCTACAACAGGTGGTTGTCGAGAGATTGGACCCTTCAATTTAGCCAAAAAAAGAAAGCCCACGTTTGCCTGGAGACTCTTTAGTGGATATTACAAGAGAAGTAAGTGAGCGAAGTGCATGCCGGGAGGGCGCCATCTTGTTAGTGTTCCCGCCACTGCCCTGACGCAGCAGGAAAAAGTCAAAATCAGTGGGGGCTTCCGGTGTATCGAGCCTCTACTTCCTTCTCCTTTTATTCACCGCCATCTTTACTTTGCCCTTTATTCACTTCAGGCTCGTTGTTTATCCTCATGGTCTTTCTTTTGTATATACTGTATCCTCAGCCCTCTGTTCTTCTTCCACACCCACCAACACACCCACCTGGAAATAAATCCAAACATTGCCCTTCTCAGTGTGACCCCTTGGGCAGCTATGCGCTGTGGTGGGAATCTCATAATTTAGTCTGGTGGGATTCATGTTCCCAGCCATGCTGAGTGCCACCTGCATGCACCTGCTGGCTCACTCTCCACCCCTCATTCATCTTTGAGCTCCTTTCCCTTTGCTTTCTACTTGGGCTTGACCAATGGAAAGCACTGGCAGCGGGGATCGCAGCTCCTCATCAGCAAGAGAAAAATAAAAATAAATAAAAATAAAAATAAATAAAAATAAAAATAAAAGAAAAAGAAAAAAAAAAAAAGGAAAGCACTGGCAGGAGATTACAGGGAAGAAGGTCGAGGTATTAATTCTCTTGGCTCCCAAAGGTTGGTCTCCTCCACAGCTGTGTTCTCTTTCTTTTCTTTTCTTTTTTTAGATGGAGTCTCGCTCTGCCACCCAGGCTGGAGTGCAGTGGCGTGATCTCGGCTTACTGCAACCACTGCCTCCCGGGTTCAAGCGGGGTACCACATTCAGTCCATGGCCATTTCATCTTTCCATTGTCCACCCAGAGCCAAAGCAGTTTGCCTTATAATTACATTTGTGTCTTAATTTAATTTTTAATGTTAATTTCTAAGAAACAGGGTCTTGCTCTGTGGCCCAGGCTGGAGTGTAGGGATGAAATCACTGCTCATTGCAGCCTCAAATCCCTGGGCTCAAGTGATCCTCCTACCTCAGCCCCCTTAGTGGCTGGGACCACTGGCATGTGCTGCTGTGCCTGCCTAATTTTTTAAATTATTTGTAGAGATGAAGTCTTGCTATGTTGCCCAGGCTGGGCTCAAGCGATCCTCCTGCTTCTGCCTCGCAAAGTGCTGGGATTACAGGCGTCAGTCATTGTTCCTGGCCTCTATCATCAAATTGGATTCTGTCCAGATTCTGCTTACCGAGCACTGCTCTGTGGCTTCCCTTTGGACTTAGCCAGCTCTCAAGTGCTGGCATGTCCCCCGCCTGAGTCTCGGGATACTCACCATGGACCTGCTCCATTGGCTCTCCACCTTGTACAGTGCACCCAGCTTTGTTGTCCTCATTCATGTGGTTCATATCTGAGCCTTTTTAAACCTCACTCTGATACTTTAACCTCCACACCTGTATTCCTACCTCAGGTATCGCCTCAGTTATCACTGTTTTTTTTTTTTTAAACATAGTCTTCATTAAGGTAATGTATTTTTAAATACACTTTATTTTTTATTTTTGAGACAGACTCTTACTCTGTCACCTGGCTGGAGTGCAGTGGTGGGATCTCGGCTCGCTACAACTTCCGACTCCCTGGTTCAAGTGATTTTTCTGCCTCAGCCTCCCAAGTAACTGGGATTACAGGCACGTGTGACCATGCTCAGCTAATTATTTTTGTATTTTTAGTAGAGATGGGGTTTCACCATGTTGGCCAGGATGGTCTCGATCTCCTGACCTTGTGATTTGCCCTCCTTGGCCTCCCAAAGTGCTGGGATTACAGGCATGAGCCACCACTTTCGGCCAATGCAAGTTATTTTTTAGAGCAGTTTTAAGTCACAGAAAAATTAAGTAGTAGATACAAAAATTTCCCATGTACACATAGCCACCCCGTTATCAATATCCTCCACCAGCGTGGAACATTTGTTACAACGGATGAATCTACATCAACACATCACTATCTTCCGAAGTTCATACACTTTTTACTTCATTTATTTTAGAGATGGGTCTCCCTTTCTTCACAGCTCACTACAACCTTGAACTCTTGAACTCAGGTGATCCTCATGCCTCAACTTCCCGAGTAGCTGAGACTACAAGTGTGTGCCACCATGCCTAGTTAATTTTAAAAAAAAATTTTTTTTGTAGATATGGGGTCTTGCTATGTTGTCCAGGCTGGTCTTGAACTCCTGGCCTCAATCAGTCCTTCCTTTTTGACCTCCCAAAGCACTGGGATTATAGGCATGAGCCACCATGCCTATCCCATAGACTTAATTTTTAAAACGGACTATTTTACACAGCTAGCAATTAAAGTGCTGAGGTTAAATTACAGGTTTCCATATTAAAACCCATAATCCTTAATCAAAAACCTCTGGTTATTTATAGTTAGATCACCTTCAACTCACATCCCAGGAAAAAAGAGAAAAAAAATCCCTTTCTAATGAGTAAGGGTTCTCCTCTGCCAACAAAAACTATAGGTTCCTTCCCCCTGGTAAATCTCACCATCTTTAACAGTATTTCCAAATTTGGTCCTTGTTAAAATTCTGGGTCAGTGAACACCATTTTCTCCCAAATGCATTCCCATCATTAGTACACTCCCAGTAGATCAAGCGTCTATACCAGAAGGGAAATACACAGCTTGCAAAATCTGCAGAGGAAAAAGAGGAAGAAGTGGTTGGAATGAGAAACCTTTCTAATTTGCACCCCTCTCCACCACACCATGCCCACATGTGCACACACATGCACACACGCACACATATATGTGCACACGTGCACAAATGCATAGGTATGTTCACATGCATGCACATGTATATGTGCACACACATGAACAAACGTGCACACAGGTGCACATGCACACACACACTTTTGCTTCCCACTCAGTATCATCTGCTCTGCCCTATTCCACCAAAGACACAAAGGAACAATATTGGTGGGGCATTCAGATCCTATGTTACTTTGACGTTCTACTAAAAAGATTCTTTCTTTTCAAAATAATGTGGTTGAAGTGCTCATGTCTTTGGTGTAATGTGATTTTTATACTGTCAGAAATTGAACATCCTTTATTTTCACAATTTAATTGGCTATGGATTCTATTTTCAGAACCCTCTTGTGTTTCTCCTCAGAGACCGAGATGGCTGCTTGGAGGTATGTAGAGGCAGGACACTCACCTTCTGCAGCGCAATACTTCCAGTACCCTTCATAAGTCTTGTTTAATGAGCACCACTTGTGTTTCGCCTTGGCCTTGATGCAGTCATAGTGTGTTGCATTTTTATAGTAGAATGGAAAGACACACTCCCCATCTAGAGAAAACAAAACTCTTCATCTGTCTCTGGGTGTGTTAGGAGAGAGGTTATCAAGCCACTGCCTTCCTAGGGTCTGTCACCCATTGCCTGTGGCTGTAGTAAATGTTATTGTGCCACTCAATAGCAGAGCTTTGGCCCTCGAATGACAAAGGTCTTTTGTTTTCTATTCCTGCCCCTGCCCTACTTTTTCCGAAGGCATAAACAGTCTCAAAATTTTTTGTAGCATTTGCCCCAGGTTCTTTTTTTCTTTTTTTCGAGAGAGAGTTTCCCTGTTTTTGCCCAGGTTGGAGTGTGATGGCACAATCCCGGCTCACTGCAAACTCCGCCTCATGGTTTCAAGCGATTCTACTGCCTCCGTCTCCTGAGTAGTTGGGATTACAGGCTCCCACTACTGTGCCCAGCTAATTTTTGTATTTTTAGTAGTGATGAGGTTTCTCCACATTGGTCAGGCTGGTCTTGAACTCCTGGTCTCAGGTGAACTACCCGCCTCAGCCTCCCAAAGTGCTCGGATTATAAGCATGAGCCACCAAGCCCGGCTTGCCCCAGTTTCAGAAATCTCTCCTAAGACTAGAAACATAAATGTGGGCATTTATCTACCAAACAATTTTTCTCCTCTGCCCCTGGATCTCCTATTTTCACCTGCTTCCATCATCGGTCTTTCTCTCCCCCTCTCATACAACATGGAGATATATCTCTATATATAACATATATGTGCATATACACACATAATCATGTAACATATATGTGCATATACATATATAAAAACCATACAACATGGATATATATATATCTATAAAACCATACAACATGGATATCTATCTATATATATAGATATATATCTATCTATATATATCTCTCTCTCTCTCTATAGGGAAGGGATATAGATATCTATATATCTATATATATCTCCATGTTGTATGGTTTTATATATGTATATGCACATATATGTTACATGATTTTGTATATATGCTATATGGTTGTGTACAGGATATACATAGTTATATATGCATATACACATATAGGCACATATACATGATCTTTTGCTACCCTTCAAAATGAATCATTTTATACTTGAGTTTCCAAATGAATACACCATAAAAATCCTCTTAAAGTGATTGTGTAGCCCTGACTTCTTTATGACTCACTTCAGCCTCATTCTCCTGGGCTCAAGTGATCCTCCCACCTCAACCTCCTGAGTAACTGGGACTACCGGTGTGTGCTACTATGCCCAGCTAATTTTAAATTTTTTGTAAAGATGAGATCTCACTATGTGGTGCAGGCTGATCTCAGACTCCTGAGCTCAAGTTTTCTCCTGCCTTGGCTTCCAAAAGTGTTGGGATTACAGGCATGAGCCACTGAGTCTGGACTTAACTTCTTTCTAATGCTGATTCATGTTCTGTGATATGGATTCACCACAATTTATTCAATATTTCCCACATTCAGGTTTTTCCCACTGTAAATACAGCTGTAGTAAACATTTCATGTATTTAAATCCTTATGTATTGAAGTATTTGTTTCTATAGAATCCCCAAAGCAAGGTTAAAGGACAAAGTGTATATAAAATTTTAACATTGATGAGTATTGATTTCTCAAAGGACAATGGCAATTAGTCCTTCCCACTAATTGTGCTCCTTTACCTGAATTTTCATCAGCATGAAGCATTTACACACTTAAAAAATGTT
The DNA here is from genome assembly GCA_963574635.1 of Cheracebus regulus. Taxonomy (NCBI): domain Eukaryota; kingdom Metazoa; phylum Chordata; class Mammalia; order Primates; family Pitheciidae; genus Cheracebus; species Cheracebus regulus. The sequence goes on from CAUYQU010059874.1 coordinate 12,947, forward strand.
TACATGTATTATAGATGATTCCTGCCTTGCTCTTAGGCCATATATATTTTTTCCATTTTTTTCTTAAATGAAACAATTTTGTTCCTCTTATATTTAAAATTTGATTAAGCAAGAATTTAGTTTTGTATATGATGCAAAAGAGGAATGCAACTTTATTTCATTTCAAATAGTAATGACAGGTCTATGATGAAATAAACCACCTGTACCACTTAAACAGTCATGTTTAAAACCATGGATTAGTCTAATATATCCTGGGATCCATCCTACATTTTCTATCAAGTATCTTGAAATTATTAGAGATGTAGGAAAGCATGGTGGTAAAATGAGCAGGCTCTGGAGCCAGCAAGCATCACAAAATCTTTCTTCCTTCTCCTCTCTTCCTCCTCCTCTCCCTTCTATCTTCGTAGGCTGATTCCATGTTGTTTATATTACAGTCTTTTAGTGTATCTAAATATCTGATGAGACAAAATATTTCTCCACTTTAGCACTTTGTTCATAATATTCCTAATTATTATTGGATGTTTTCTATATACATTTTAAAATCTATTATTTCCTATTAGATTGGCAGAAATTAAAGAGAAGACACATTTAGTGCTGATGAAAGTTCAGGGTGACTTCTATATCTCCTTTTTCCTTATCTGTTTACAAGGCACTTATGTTACATTTTATACAAGGAGAAAAAATATATTTTTTTACTGGCAAAACATTACTGATTCCCCATTTTCACATAATTAAAATAAAATATACATTAATAGTAAAAGTTTTCTGATAAACTTACCTCTAACCTCTGGAAAATGAGTTATAGTTTCTGAAAAATAAAATTTAGAACTGACATTTATTTCACTATTCTTAGGCTTTAAGATGAAATTAAATAAAAATGTTAGTTTGAGAAAAAGTGATATTATTATGGCATCATGTTTTCCATCTAAGAACATGACATTATCTCTTTTTCAAAATGTATTTTTTTGCTCTTCAATATGATTTTCTTATTTATTTTATTTAAGTCATACACATTTCTCATGGATTTAATTCCAAAGTGCTTTTTTTTTTGGTCATTGATGTTAAACAGAATGTTTTCCATTTCCATCAATGCCCAGTTGGTTCTTACCAGTAGAAATAGAGAAAAAATATTCACTGTTATAGGTTTATCTTGTATCCAGCCACATAGCTATATTACTTTATTAAAACTAATAATTTTTATTCATGTTCTTAGGGATTTAAAGTAGACAATCATAAAATAATTTTGCCTGTTATTTTATATACATTTTTTCTTCTTACAATATCACTTATGTTAGAATCTAAAATAGTGTTAATGTAACACTCCTGTGCTTTCCTAGTTTTCATTAGAATGACACTTAGATTAAGGATGTTTATTTCAGCATGATTAATATTAGTTTAAAAAATAAAATTAATTAAAAAATATTAATCCCTGAGGGAATTTTAAAATGAAATTGGCTTTATAATATCAGGTAGTTATTAATAAAAATGAGCATATAAATAGATATGGAAAAATTTATACTTCATTTTTAGTTGGCAAAAGGCATTTCCTATTTCTTATTTTCATAATATTTAATTTTTTGCAAAAAAATCACATTATAAAGTTATGGGTAATGAAATGTTTAATCATCCAAAAATAAAATTAACTGTAAAATTATGATTTATCTCTTCCTCTTTTTCTTAACATTTTAAACATGAAATTTACTTTATATATGTACATAAAATAGTAATCTTTAATGAAAAATATGATTTCTTACCAGGAAAGGAAATATTCAGTGGTTTCACATTTTATTGGAAAAAATTTAAAAGAAACCCTAATAAAAGTTTTTTGATCAACTCACCCACAGTTGGTGGTAATTCATCACCACACAATTTTGAACAAATATTTATGTCACTTTAAAATAAAAGAAATGAAAAGATTTCACCAATTCCTATTCTAGTAAGAATAATACTATTTCAAAGGTTAGGCATCAAAGTTCAATAGAGCTTATTTTTGGTAGTGTGATTGCAGGTGATTTCTTATTTTCCTTTTGCTTTAACTGTATTTTCCAAATATTAAAGGAGAGGAATAATTAAAATTATTTTTAAAACAAAAAATTCAGCAGGCAAAAGTAAATGATTTACTTTTCTCACATTTTTTTTCAAAATAAATCACTTCATCATAGGTTTCTGATATAAAACACTATAGGTTTTTTTGTGACCACTTCTCATTGAATACCTGAATTCTATTAGAGATTCATGTCTTTGGAGTTGTCACTTTCAAAATGGAAACCTCTCCCTCTAGGAGAGAAAAATAAGAATGATACCTCTGAGGTATGTAGGAAGTGCAAATAAATGCTCTAAGCATCTTATATATCCTGATAACGATATTTTATTTAATTTATCAGAGCAATTTTGTGAGGCAGGCATTATTTCCATCATCTTTTGTGTGTGTGTGTGTGTGTGTGTGTGTGTGTGACAGAGTCTTGTTCTGTTGCTAGGGGCCAGGCTAGAGTCCAGTAGCGTGATCTCGGCTCACTGCAACCTCCAGCTCCCAGGTTCAAGCAATTCTCCTGCCTCAGCCTCCCAAATAGCTGGGACTGCAGACACGCACCACTGCGCCCAGCTAATTTTTGTATTTTAGTAGAGACGGGGTTTCACCATGTTGGCCAGGATGGTCTCGATCTCTTGATCTTGTGATCTGCCCGCCTCGGCCTCCTACAGTGCTGGGATTACAGGCGTGAGCTATTGCGCCTGGCTGTTTCCAACACCTCAGAGACAAAGTTCAGAAATGTTAAGTTCCGTTAAGTTAAAAAAGGTTAAGCATATGGCAATTCCATTTGAATCCCCCTTGGAGAGTTAGTTCAGTAGGAAGTAACGGCCCAAATCTGGGCACAGGCTCCACCACTTACCAACAATCTGCCTTCAGTTTACTCTGCTGTAAAACAGCAAAGTAGGGCCGCACGCGGCGGCGCACGCCTGTAATCCCAGCACTTTGGGAGGCCGAGGCGGGCAGATCATGAGGTCAAGAGATCGAGACCACCCTGACCAACATGGTGAAACCCCGTCTCTACTAAAAATACAAAAACTAGCCGGGCGTGGTGGCGCACGCTTGTGGTCCCAGCTACTCGGGAGGCTGAGGTGGAAGAATCGCTTGAACCCAGGAGGCGGAAGTTGCAGTGAGCTGAGATTGCACCACCGCACTCCAGCCTCACGACAGAGTGAGACGCCGTCTAAAAAAAAAAAAAAAAAGGAGCTAGAAAGAAGAAAACTAGTAAAAAAAAGAATAGTCATAACTTTAGGATGAAATATAACATAGAATGAATATAGAATAAATACAGAGTGAAAAATTTGATTTTTTCCCAAATAGTCCATGCTATATGATGCTTAATAACCATTAAAATAATGTAAGATAGAAAAGCACAATTCATCAACAAATAAATTTACAAATGTCATGTTGGTTAAGAGAACATACACATACTATAATTAATTTGCAGAGATCCCTCATATTAAGGCATTATAACTCAACATAATCTGTGTTCATAACTAGTTCACCAAATTTGTATATTACACTTAAAAAAGCAATGACTTACTTTTTTTTGTTTTTTGAAAAGCTTTTTGCAAAAGCAATGATTTTAATTCTGAATTTGTTGTGTCCGTTTTATTCATTACTGACTACTTTGCTATTTGCTCATGTTTCTTCATTCCACAAATTTGCTTTTCAGCTAAATTGTCCTGGCTGCCTTTGTGTCTTGAGAATAAAACGTTTTCCTTAGGCACGTATTACTTAAGTGACCAGTGCAATGGCTCCCAAGCTTCGTTGCATATTGGAATCACCAGCTGAGTTTTTAAAAACCCACTAGGTCAGGCACTAGTGGGATGAGGTGGAGGTGCAGATCACATGCTCATAAGTGGAGATGCTCGTGTCTAGTCTCTGCGTCCTGTGCACTTAGCAAGCCTATCACGTTACTGCTTTGAAAGCACTAAAATGCAATGCTCCTCTAATGAGGATGAGGAGGAACCCTAGCCGAGAGAGCTCCTGCATCCCCATTCATCAAGAACTGAGGCTCCCTTCACCTCCTCTGTCCCACTTGACTCTGCTCCTGGCAAGCTCAGGAGTCCAGATTTCCCTCCAGCCTCTCTGTATTCCAACCAAGCTTAATCTGTGGCCTTAAACAAGACTTTGAGCCCTAGATGTCTACGAGTTTTCACATGACCCTTATTTGTGAGGACATCTTACTATTTGTAAGCCGGATTGTGGTGGGGACCCAGCTGCTATTGTCTGTATTGAATACAACCAGCATCAAAAACTTGGAGTTTGCTCCTCAGTAGCTCAAAAGAAACTCCTCTTTCTCCCCCTCCTCCTCCCCTTTCTTCCTGCTTCCTCTCTTCCCCCGCCTCCTACTCCTCCCAACTTCCATGTAATCCCTTAGACAACCCATCGACTTGGACTAGCCATTACATTTTGTACACGGCAAATTTCTAGCCCTGGAACAAGATCACTCAACCAAGTCTTTTGTGAAGTCTTGCCAATTCATCCACATTTCCTTTTTCAGGTCAGGCGTAGAGTAGATTTAGCAGGTGCCACACCCGGTCTTTTTCCTCTTCTGTCTTCCCACTAGATCATGTACTAGATCTTCCCACTAGATCCTGTGCACCCACTAGATCCTGTGCACCTAGCAAGCCTATCATGTCACTGCTTCTAAAACACTAAAATGCAATGCTTCTCCAAAGGGGGAGGGTAGGAACCATAGCTGAGAGCTCCCATGCATCCCATTCATCAAGAACTGAGGCTCCCTTCACCTCCTCTGTCCCACTAGACTCCTGGCAAGTTAGGAGTCCAGATTTCTCTCCAGCATCTCGGGATTTCAAGCAAGCTTAGTCTGTGGCTTCGAGCAAGACTTTGAGCCCAAGATGTGTATCTTTTCACGTGCCCCTTATTTCTGATGACATCTTACTATCTTCAGGCTGGTTTGCGGTGGGGACCCAGTTGCTATTGTCTGTATGGAATACAACTAGCATAAAAAAAATGCAGTTTGCTCCTCGGTGGTTCAAAAGAAACTCTTAAGAGGCAATAGGCCGGGCGTGGTGGCTCACACCTGTAATCCTAACACATTGGAAGGTCAAGTCGTGTGGGTCTCCTGAGATCAGCAGTTCAACACCAGCCTAACCAACATGGTGGAAGCCCGTCTCTACTAAAAATATAAAAATTAGCCGGGCGTGGTGGTGTGTGCCTCTAGTCCCAGCTACTCGGAAGGCTGAGAAAGGAGAAGCGCTTGAACCTGGGAAGTGGAGGTTGCAGTGAGCCAAGATCACACCACTGCACTCCAGTTAGGTCGACAGAGCAAGACTGTCTCAAAAACAAACAAACAAACAAAAAACTGAACAGTTCTGCAGATCAAAAGTAGACTCGCACTACATCATTTAAGATACAGGCTAATAGCCCAGGACCCATGACTTATGCATTATTAAGAGAAATGCCTTATCACTAGGGGTCTGAATAGCACAAGTATTATGTGGAAACATATGACATCAACAATTCAGGAGACCAGACATTGACTGACAGTGGAGAAGCCTTAGGATCATCTTAATTAGCTTTTTCCCCCACTGATCTATATTCTTTTTTATGTATCTACAAACATGTCTGATTAAAAAAAAAAAACACGTGTGGCCAAGTGAAGTGTTATTTTCCAATAAGTATAAAATGATTCTAGCAGATAAGAAAGTAGTGGTCATAGTTACATTGGGAGTATCTTTTTCTTTTCCATTCTTTTAAAAGGAAGTATTAGCAAGCACAGTGTTATTATTTTTTTTAATGCAAAGATGTCCTGAAGAATACTTAAAAGAAACATATGCAAGATTATTCTTCCTGGCCATTCCATAAGAAATTGTTTTTGCAACTATGCTTTTTCATCAAGCATGTCAGATGCATCTATAGTAAATTCCCTTCTTATGTTTATATTTTTGCTTCATAATTGTTATAGGCTTTCGAAAAGGAATAAAATCGACTTTATGAAAATCAGTCTCATTTTCAAAACCTCTGCCTGAGGCATTTAAAATCTCCCAGCGTGAAGGGAGAATGGATTTCAAGTAACATGTCACTAGGATTTTTCAATTTACATTCTTAGTCTTTCATGCTTTTATCAGCCGAACTTGCTTATTTTTTTAAAAAAAATCGTTACCCATGGATTGTGTTTCTGACCTGAAAGGGAGAGTATCTTTTTCTTTCTTAAGGTAGCTAAAGCAAAGGCGAATGCTGTGCTCCGTGGCATCTGGGATTTGATGGCGTACAGTGGCCGACGTGCAGGACTCTATCCCCAGCCAGGGTCCCCTGGCTCCTCACCTTCCTCTAGAAGAGCCACCGCACTGCGAAGCAGGCAGACCCAAGCCAGCAGGAGCCCCCAGTGCCAGGCCATGCTCCCAGCGCGCACTCGTGGTCGACCAGCTGATCTCCAAGATTTTATGGCCCCAGGAACTAACCACAACCACTCCTCCTCCCTGTCCCCTCCTCTCTTCCCTCCTCCCCTCTTCTTCCTTGTCCCTCTCCGGCTTCCCTTCCTCCTCCTCATTCTTTTTCTTCCTTCTTGTTTTCCTTTCCTCCTCTTCCTTTCTTTCCTCCTCCTTTTCCTTCCCTTCGCCTCTCCTCCCTTCCTCTCCACCTCCTCCCCATCCTCTTTTTCCTCTCCTCCTCCTTCTTCCCTTCCTTCTCCTCTTCCTCCTCTCCTCCTCTTCCTCCTCCTCCTCCTCCTCTTCTCTCATCTTTCATCTCCACCTTCTCCCTCCTTCCTTGCTCCGCTCCAAAGTTAAGCTATCTACCTTGCATAAGAAGAAATGTAGAAAAAGGAAATACTTAAAATAACAGACAGGGAAGACGCAGGCTGAGGAATTTCATGTCGTTTCCACGAAATGAAGCATCTGGAATCCCATGAGTAGCCACAGGTTTACCCGAATCTCAGACCTTTCTGGTCTTTGTCATCCAGGGCTCAAGAATCCCCTGGAGAGGCCCAGGGAGGCTTCCTGGAGAAGCACCTTTGTTTATGCTCCATGAACCTTCCGTGTGGGCCACTGTTCTTGGCGATTAACCTAGTGGGCTGCAAGTGGCTTTGAAGTTCTGAGGAAGAAGTGGCACAGCATGTAGGGACACCTACATTTCCAACTATGAAAAGTCAGATTAATCATGGATTCCAAAACACAATGTGTTCTTAGTTACTTTTTTTTTTTTTTTTTGAGACAGAGTTTTGCTCTTTTTACCTAGGCTGGAGTGCAATGGTACGATCTTGGCTCACTGCAACCTCCATCTCCCGTGTTCAAGCGATACTTCTGCCTCAGCCTCCTGAGAAAATGAGATTACAGATGCACACCACCATGCCTGGCCAATTTTTGCATTTTCAGTAGAGACAGGGTTTCACCATTTGGCCAGGCTGGTCTCGAACTCCTGACCTCAGGTGATCTGCCCACCTCGGCCTCCCAAAGTGCTGGGATTACAGGTGTGAGCCACCACACCTGGCACCTCTTTCCTTCTCGTTTGAACATCTTTTATGGATGTAGACTATATTCTACAACATAGCTGGTGGTCTTTGGCACACTGTATTTTTGCCATTATTATTGATGCTTTATGAAGACCAAGTGTGCTAAGACATCACATTTGTGGAGTCACCCATCCTTCCCTTAGCATCTTTGTTTCATGTAATCAAGATTGCATTGCATGTCACCGGCTTCCCGTCCTGCAAGTATTTCTTCAGTCAGTTTGCCTTTATTAGCCACACGAGATCCAAAAATCCCTTAGCAACTGAATAAAATAGAGGAATTGAGTTTATCAGCCCATTTGCTGTCATTTTTAAATTTTCTTTCTCTTTTAAAGACAGAATCTGGAGGCCAGGCGCAATGGCTCAGGCTGTAATCCCAGCACTTTGGGAGGCTGAGGTGGGCAGATCACTTGAGGTCAGGAGTTTGAAACCAGCCTGGCCAACATGGTGAAACCCCATCTCTACTGAAAAAAAAAAATTAGCCAGGCATGGTGGTGGGTGCCTGTAATCTCAGCTACTTGGGAGGCTGAGGCAGGAGAATTGCTTGAACCCAGGAGGCAGAGGTTGCAGTGAGCCGAGATTGCACCACTGCACTCCAGCCTGGGTGACAGAACGAGAGATTCCATCTCAAAAGATTAAATAAAATGAAGACAGACTTTTGCTGTATCGCTCAGGCTGGAGCGCAGTGGCACAATCCACAGCTCACTGCAGCCTCAAACTCCTGAGCTCGCCAATCCTCCTGCCTCAGTTTCCCGAGTAGCTGGAACCACAGGCACACATCACCATCCTGGCTAATTTTTAAATTTTATTTTTTGTAGAGGTGGTGTCTTGCTATGTTTCCCAGACTAGTCCCAAACTCCTGGGCTCAAGCAATCCTTCTGCCTTGGCCTTCCAAAGTGCTGGGATTACAAGCGTGAGCCTCTGCGCCCAGCTAGTTTGTAATGTCTTTCTGTTATTTCTGTATGCCTGAGGACTGATGAATAAGCTAGGAATGAATAAATCTAATATTGTCATGAATTTCATTTGCATGAACAGAAGAATGGAATCCAGAAGAATTTTCCTATTTCTAGAATTTTCCTATTTCTAGAATTTCATAGTTCTAGAATGTTATTTAGGATTACTAGCTTGAATAAATCTTGAAAATCTTTCAACTACTAAAATTAAGCTAGAGGAACACGTTTTAGAGACTTGCTGCACCTTTGGTCAACAATGTTGTATCGCAAATTTAACTTAAACATTTGTTAAGCAAGTAGGGCTCATGTTAAATGTGTGTGTGTGTGTGTGTGTGTGTGTGTGTGTGTGTGTGTGTGTGTGTGTGTTTTTTTTACACTGAGTTTTGCTCTTGTTGCCCAAGCTGTAGTGGAGTGGTGCGATCTTGGCTCACTGCAACCTCTGCCTCCTGGGTTCAAGTGATTCTCCTGCCTCTGCCTCCTGAGTAGCTGGGATTACAGGCACATGCCATCACGTCCGGCTAATTTTTGTATTTTTAGTAGAGACGGGGTTTCATCACATTGGTCAGGCTGATCACAAACGCCTGACCTCAGGTGATCAGCCACCCGCCTCGACCTCCCAAAGTGCTGAGATTACAGGCATGAGCCACCACACTTGGCTTTTTTTTTTTTTTTTTTTTTTTTCTGAGACAGAGTCTTGTTCTGTCACCCAGACTGGATTGAAATGGTGTGATCTTGACTCACTGCAACCTCTGCCTCCTGGGTTCAAGTGATTCTTCTGCCTCAGCCTCCTGAGTAGCTGGGATTACAGGCACATGCCACAATGCCTTGATAATTTTTGTATTTTTAGTAAAGACAGGGTTTCATCATATTGGCCAAGCTGGTGTCAAACTTCTGACTTCATGATCCACCCACCTTGGCCTCCCAAAGTGCTGGAATTACAGGCGTGAGCCACCATGCCTGGCCTATTCTTATATATATATATTTTAAAGTGCATAGCTAGCATAGTGCTAGGAGCTCCATAAATGTTTAATCAAGGAAAAATGAATGTAAAAAAATTTTACCAGCTGCATGTGGTTGGCCACGTCACTATGCTCTTTGAACCATAACTTCCTCTTCTCTAAAATCAGGATAATAGTGTCTGTGTTGTCGGGCTCTTTGGGGGATTAAAGAGTGGGTGAGGCTTGAGAATCTCTTGAATCTAGGAGGCGGAGGTTGCAATAAGCTGAAATGGTGCCACTGCGCCCCAGCCTGGGTGATAGAGATTCCATCTCAAAAAAAAAAAAAAAAAAAATCTACTTAAAAAAAAATCAATCTGAGGCTGGGCGTGGTGGCTCGCGCCTGTAATCTAAGCACTTTGGAGGCCAGGGCGGGTGGATCACCTGAGGTCGGGAATTCAAGACCCGCCTGACCAACATGGTGAAACCCCGTCTTTAAAAAAAAAAAAGGAAAAAAAATAAAAAAAAAAAATCAATCTGGAAACATACAATGCATCATTATTATAGTCATCATTCTGTGCAATAGATCACTAAAGCTTCTTCTTCTTCTTCTTTTTGTTTTTGAGACGGAGTCTCATTCTGTCACCCAGGCTGGAGTGTAGTGGCATGATCTCAGCTCACTGCAACCTCTACCTCCGAGGTTCAGGCGATTCTCCTGCCTCAGCCTCCCAAGTAGCTGGGACTACAGGTGTGCTCCACCACACCCAGCTAATTTTTGTATTTTTAGTAGAGATGAGGTTTCACCATATTGGCCAGGCTGGTCTCAAACTCCTGACCTGATGATCTGCTCGCCTTGGCCTCCCAAAGTGCTGGGATTACAGGCATGAGCCAACGTGCTCAGCCTCAGCTTATTTTTCTTAACTGAAAATTTGTATTCTTTGATCAACATTCCCCAGCCTCTGGTAATCATCATTCTATTCTCTACTTCTGAGAGTTCAACTTTTTAAGATTCCCTATAGAAAAGAGATCATGTGCCATTTCATGTGTCTTTCTGTGCCTGGTTTATTTCACCTGGTGGAATGTCCTCTGGTTACTTCTACGTTGTAGAAAATGACAGAATTTCCCCCCTTTTAAGTGCCGAATTGGCGAGGTGTGGTGGTTCATACCTTTGGGACAGAGGTGGGAGGATCACTTGAGCCCAGGGGTTTGAAACCAGCCTGAGCAACATGGCAAAATCCTATCTCTAGAAAAAGATCCAACAAATTAGCTGGGTGTGCTGGCACGTGCCTGTAATCCCCGCCACTCAGGAGGCTGAGGCAGGAGGATTGCTGGAACCCGGGAGGTGGAGGTTGCTGTTGAGCTGAGATCACATCACTGCATTCCAGCCTGGGCAACAATTGAGACTCTGTCAAAAAAAAAATGGGGTCTCACTCTGGCTGGACTGCGGTGGTATGATCACAGGTCACTGCAGCCTCAATCTCCTGAGCTCAAGTGATCCTTCTGCCTTAGTTTCCTGAGTAGCTGGGGCTATAGGCACAGGCCACCATGCCTGGCTAATTAAAAAAAATTTTTTTTTTTGTAGATTTGGGGTCTTACTATATTACCCAGGCTGGTCTTGAACTCCTGGGCTCAAGCGATTCTCCCACTTTGGCCTCCCAGAGTGCTGAGGTTACAGGCGTGAACCACTGTGCCTGGCCTGGTGTCTGTATTCTTAAAGGCCCTCTGATGATTCCGATATACATTCCTGCCCTGAAATAAGTAGTGTGTAGAAAGAGAATCAGAGAAGCAGGTTGATGCAGTCTGGGCACTATGGCTCATGCCTGTAATCCAAGCACTTTGCGAGGCTGAGGCCAGGAGTTCGCGACTAGCCTGGCCAACCTGGTGTAACCCCATCTCTGCTAAAAAATACAAAAATTAGCTGGGCATCATGGCATGTGCCTGTGGTCCCAGCTACTTGGGAGGCTGAGGCAGGAAAATGGCTTGAATCCGGGAGGTGGAGGTTGTTGTGAGCTGAGGTCATGCCACTGCACTCTAGCCTGGGTGACAAAGTGAGACTCCATCCTCTGACAAAAAGAGAGAAGAAGAAGCAAAGAGAGAGGAAGACAGAAAGAGAGACACTGAGCAAAACTCAGAGACAGAGAAAGAGCTTCGAAGAGGAAGGAAAAGGAGGCAGGGAGAAAGGGAGAGGGGAGAGGAGAGACAGTGAAAGAGAGACTGAGGAAGACAGTGACAGAGAGGGCCAGAGAGACAGCCGGCAAAAAGAGGTGAAGGCAGAGACAGGCAGAGAAGCCAGGGCAGAGGAGGCTGCCATGAGACAAACCCCAGCCTGCAAGCCTTTTTTTTTTTTTTTTTTTGAGACGGAGTTTCTCTCTTGTTGCCCAGGCTGGAGCACAATGGTGCATTCTCAGCTCACTGCAACCTCCACCTCCTGGGTTCAAGCAATTCCCCTGCCTCCGCCTCCCAAGTAGCTGGAATTACAGGCACACGCCACCATGCCTGGCTAATTTTCCTGCAAGCCTCTTACTTTGAAAACACCCAAGCCTGGGACATGAGGATGCAACACCAAAGAAACACAAAGCAAAGAGCTCTAGACACACTGGGTCAAGCCCTGCACTCCCCAACAATTTGCTGTATGAGGTTCACCAAGTTCCTGAGCCCAGCTGTGCCTTGATTCCCTTATCTGTAAAACCAAGGCATTTTTAACGGCAGCTGATCTCATTCAAACTGCCTTCTGACAGTAACCACTGATGAAGAACCTTCCTTAGAGAAGCTGCCGTCCTACAGACAGGCTGGGGGCAAAGCCATTCAGCCAATCCCTAGATAATCCAGAGCTTTTGGGAGAAGAACCTTGAAGAGAGACTGGAGAGAGCTAGGTCGCTGAAGGACTTTCTCAAAGGTACATTTTGACCTGGAAACTTGGGAGGGTGTGAGAACTGGGGTCTCGGGGCTCCTATCGCAAGCAAGGAAGGAAGGTCAGCTGTAACATGTGGGCAACTCTGAAAGATCCCAAGAGAAGGCTTGTGGACTTCTTTGCAAAATTCCAGGATGGTAAAGAATCATTTAAAAATGATGGCCTGTACTCCCAGCACTTTGGGAAGTTGAGAAGGGCAGATCACCTGAGGTCAGGGGTTTGAGACCAGACTGGCCAACATGGTGAAACCCCGTCTATATTAAAAATAAAAAAAAATAGCCAAGTATGATGGTGGGCACCTGTAATCCCAGCTACTCAGGAGGCTGAGGCAGGAGAATCACTTTAATCTGGGAGGTGATAGTGGCAGTGAGCCGAGATCACACCAGCCTGGGTGACCGAGACTCTGTCTCAAAAAAACAGAAAAAAAATGACATATTTCAGAAGGCTAGTTCCAATTATCCAACACCTGCCTTCTTGCTAGATAATTATAGGGCTCTCAGTCTTTTACTGTTCAGCTGAAACCTCTCCAGCTCCTCAGCTGCATTTCTGGAAGTGTTCTCTCCTCTGCTTATTAATATTCTTGTCCCTGTCTCCAGCCCCTACAAGGCCCCATCAGCGTACACTTGACTGAATTTTATGGGCTTCGTGGATATGCACGGGGTTATCTTGAGCCATCATAAATTAACCACAGCTGATCTCATTCAAACTGCCTTCTGACAGTAACCACTGATGAAGAACCCTCCTTAGGGAAGCTGCCGTCCTACAGACAGGCTGGGGGCAAAGCCATTCAGCCAATCCGCAGAAAATTCAGAGCTCTTGGGAGCAGAACCTTAAAGAGAGACCATGGAGAGAGCTAGGTCCCAGAAGGACTTTCTCAAAGGTACATTTTGACCTGGAAACTTGGGAGGGTGTGAGAAGTGGGGTCTTGGGGCTCCTATCACAAGGAAGGAAGGTTTAGAGCAGCATTATGCCCTAGAAATAGGATGTGAGCCACATAAATCATGGTAAGTTTTATAGCAGAAACACTTAAGAAATGATAAGTACAATTGATTTTAATAATATGTTTTGAGGAACCCATGGATATCTAAACAATCATTTCAACACATAATAAATACAATTATTAATGAGACACTTTACATTATTTTTCCTATACTTTGTCTTCAGAATCAGTATTTTACATGTACAACATAGAACAATCCGGACTTGCCCATTTCAAGTGCTCAAGAACCAGAAGTAGCTGGTGGCTGCCATATTGGTTCTGGAAGGGGAAAGCCAGAGAAAGTAGGGAAGGTGGAGTCTTGTGGGTGGCGTCCTTTCTCTGTTAATAAACTCAAAGAAATGGGTTAAACCAGATTATCTGACTGATCTAATGCTAAAGAAGGTTGCCTGTACCCCAAATTTGGGGAGGAACTGAAGAAAAACGAACAAATTACCCGTTAAGAGACTGGATGAATTACTTATTAAATTCTGGGTAGTAGATTAGAATCTTTATGGTTCTGTCAATTTTTGCACCATTTCTCCAGGTAAGGCTTACTCTCCTTACTTTAAGAAAAAGAAAGTTGAGGTTCAAAAAGAGCTTACTGAGATCCTGCTGTTTCTCCCTCCCAGGCAGCCTAAATATGTAATAGAAGAGGTTTGTGTGTGGGCTTAGAGGTTGGGGGAAGACTCACACTGAAGTCTTGTTTCAGACATGGGGTCATTTTTGCTGAGAAGCAGATGGACTCATTATTTTGAAGGTACACTATACTCCAGTGACTTTACAGCCCACGTGCACCTGTAATTATCACAATGGCTTCTATAGTTGAGATATTATCTCCACTAAACAGATAAGAATATTCGCTTGGAGTTCAGAAAGGAGAAGTGACCTTCCCAAGGCCACTCAGTTGATACATGTGAACCCCGGTTGGTTGGGTGCTATTATCTTCTCATTGGTCCACTGTGACATTGTTGTGTCTTAAGAGAACCAGAGAACCAAAGCTGTGGGCTAAGCTGCCTCTTGGGCACAATGTCAGTGCCTTAATACTACCAGTTGTGGTTGCCATTATTTTCCACGTTGGGTGGCAGATATTGGTGCCAATGTCTTATCTCTAGCTGTTTGAGGACAGAAATTATGTCTGGTTCCTCTTGGTACCCACTGCATTTCCTTATAGATGATAGGGTTCTTGAATACTTATTGGATGGGTGGTGGATTAATGGATGATTAAAGAAAGAAGGAAATTTGAACTGTGATCCGGTAAAAACAACAACAACAAAAATAAAAAGAAAAAACAATGAAGGGAAGGATGTGTGGATAGAAGAATGGATGAATGGTGAAAGAACGGATGAATGGAAGGATGGATGGAAGAGCGGATGAAATAAATCGAAGGATAGATGAAAGGATTTATCTCTGTTGAGGGCAGAAATCATATCTGGCTCCTCTTGGTACTTGACGCAGTTACTTATGAATGGTGGGGTTCTTAAATACTTATTGGATGAATGATGGATGGATGACACGAGGATGGATTGAATGAATAATGGATTAATAGAAGGATAAATGAATTGATAAGTGGAGGTGAAAGATGGTCAAAAGGATGGGAGAATTGATGGATGGAAGAATGGGTGGACAGATGAATGGGTGGATGAGTTGATGGATGAATGGATGATGGAAGAAGATGGATGAAAAGATGGATAGAAGAATGGGTGGAAGGATACATGGGTGGATGGATGGATGGATGGCTGGATGATGAAAGAAGGGTTAGTAAAAGGATAGTTGATGGATGAATGGATGAGGGAATATTATCAAAGAAGAGTATCATTAAGCAGAGAAAAATTTCTCAGAAGGTAATATTTTCAGGAAAGTTTAAAAGGCAATAAATAACAAAAGCAAAAGAAGAGAATTAGAACATTCTCAAAATATTTGCTTAATTAATTTATTACTGCAGGTCTAGCATGGTGAATGAATGTTACCATCATCATCATCATAAATGGCCAACATTTATTGTGAATTATCTCTATAGGATACATTGTCTTAAGCATTTTGTTTCTTTCATCCAATTTAATCCTCCCAGGAACTCTATGAAGTAGATCTGATTATTAGCATCCCCATTTTACAGACGGGTAAGCTGTAAAGTACCTTATTAAATGTCACTCTGCCAGACACCAGCAAAACATCCACACAGGCTCTTAATCACTATGGAATGCCAACACTAAGTGGCCCCTGGCGCTGCACTTTGCTCTATAGATGTTCAATAAATTTGTAAGTCAGTAACTACCCCATAAAATTAATCAATTTCTATGCCACCCATCTCATTTTTGTAGATTTTTCATTTTGTGATTTTAATCTGCCTCCTGTTACTGTACTCAGGATGTTCTTTCTTTCTTTTTTGACAGAGTCTTGCTCTGTCGCCCAGGCTGTGGAGTGCAGTGGCACAATCTCGGCTCACTGCAATCTCCGCCTCCTGGGTTCAAGCAATTCTCCTGCCTCAGCCTCCTGAGTAGCTAGAACTACAGGCGTGCACCACCATGCCCAGCTAATTTTTATATTTTTAGTAGAGTCGGGGTTTCACTATGTTGGTCAGGCTGGTCTCGAACTCCTGACCTCATGATCTGCCTGCCTCGGCCTCTCAAAGTGTTGGGATTACAGGCATGAGCCACCTTGCCTGGCCTCTATCTTTTTTTAAAAAAATATTTTAGCTCTGCATGTTTGCATGAGAACATATGTGCATGTATATACCTGTATATGTGCACATGTGATGTGTGTATATTATATATACATATATACACATCTATCATGCATACAGGCATGTACATGTATATACACAC
Organism: Cheracebus regulus; assembly: GCA_963574635.1. NCBI lineage: Eukaryota > Metazoa > Chordata > Mammalia > Primates > Pitheciidae > Cheracebus > Cheracebus regulus. The sequence continues at coordinate 29,049 of CAUYQU010059874.1, forward strand.
TATATATGTGCAAAGATACACATATATGATTACTGTTTTTAAAATGTTTTATTGATACATAATTGTACATATCTATGTGGTACATGTGATTTTTTTTTTCCTTATTTATTTGAAATGGGGTCTCACTATGTTGCCCAGGCTGGTCTCAAACTCCTGGCTTCAAGTAATCCTCCCATCTCAGCCTCCCAAAGTACTGGGTTTACAGGTGTGAGCCAATATCACGATGTGATATTTTGATACAAGTATATAGTGTGTAATGATCAAATCAGGGTATTTAGGATACCCATTACTTCCAACATTTATCATTTGTGTTGGGAATATTTCAACTCTTATGTTCTAGGTGTATATATATATATATATATATATTTAAATTGTTTTTAATGACGTAAGTCACACATCTGTGATAAAAACTTAAATGGAATGAAGTCTCCTACTTGCCCCTGGTTCCCACTTCCAGAGGTGATATCGGTGGCTTCTCACATGCCCACTTAGGAAAACGCTTTGTGCATGTGTGATACTGCTGCAGTGTCTGAGAACTACAAGGCTCTAAGTGACTTAGATTTGCAGCGTCTTTTCCTTTCCCTGCGCTCATTCCAAAATTGGTCGTCAGCAGCTTCCAATAAAATCTCAGGGATTGGCAGGGCGCAGTGGCTCACGCCTGTAATCCCAGTTCTTTGGGAGGTCAAGGCTGGTGGATCACGATGTCAGGCGTTCAAGACCAGCCTGGCCAACATAGTGAAGCCCCATCTCTACTAAAAATACAAAAAAAAAAATTAGCCGGCTGTGGTGGCAGACGCCTGTAATCCCAGCTACTCGGGAAACTGAGGCAGGAGACTCACTTGAACCTGGGGGGCAGAGATTACACTGAGCCAAGATTGTGCCATTGGACTCCAGCCCAAAAGACAGTGCGAGACCCCGTCTGATAAAAAATTAAAAAAAAAAATCGCAAGGATTGGACGAATAAACCCGGGCATGCGCATTAAGAGACAAACTGGTAGAGTCTGATCTTCCGGGAGCATGCCACTGGAAAGGGAAGAGAGTCTCCGATGCGCATGTGCACAACGCCAGTAAACGCAACGCGCATGCTCAGCTCCCAAGCCTAAAGGGAGCACTGCGCATGTGGAAGGCCCAGCCTAAGGAGAAAAATGAAGGGTCCAGCCACGTGGACTTCCCTTCTGTGGCACTCAGGACATGCCACACTGTTGCCCACATCAGCAGCTTTGCCGTCAGTGATCCCTCTGCCTGGAATGCTTTCTCACACTGTGTGTGGCTGACTCTAGGTTTTGGTTCAGATCCCACCTGCTCAGAGAGGCCTTCCCTGACCACCTAAAAGAGACACCTGTCAGTCACTGTTGTTTACGTTCCCGTTTATTATTTTTATTGCACTTTTCATATTCTGAAATGATTTTGGTTTTGCTTATTGTGATAGAATACACATAACATAAGATTAGCATTTTAACTATTTTAAAGTGCACAATTTAGTGGCCATAAGTATATTTACAATGTTGCACCATCATCACCATTATCTAGTTCCAGGAACTTGTCACCACCCCAAATGGAAAGCCTCATTTCTTTTCTTTTCTTTTTTTTTGAGACCGAGTCTCGCTCTATTGCCCAGGCTGGAATGCAGTGGTGCCATCTCAGCTCACTGCAACCTCCGCCTCCTGGGTTCAAATGACTCTGCTGCCTTAGCCTCTTAAATAGTTGGGATTACTGGCTAATTTTTGTATTTTTAGTAGAGATGGGGTTTCACCATGTTAGCCAGGATGGTCTCAATCTCCTGACCTTGTGATCTGCCCTCCTCAGCCTCACAAAGTGCTGGGATTACAGGCGTGAGCCACTGCACCTGGCCAAAATGGGGTACTTTTATACATCCAGGATGATGGAGCAGCTAACAGGTTTGCAGAAGTCAGAATAAAGAACAGTTAGTTAATTTGTAACATGTCTTGTGATGTATGTTACATTTGAGAAATAGCATTTTGAGAAATGCATTTTACATTCTTTGGGTGTTATCTTCCCTGTGACCTTGCAGCTGGTCAGCAAGAAAAACTGGGATACCTGGGAACTTTGCTGAGAATGTGAGGAGAATAGATAAGGTAGATTTTACAGGGAGTTTGTTAATTTTAAGCAGAGCTGGGGGTTAGGTTTTATATTAAACAGCACACAACACAGCAAAATTTATTATTAGTGACTACAAATTATAAGGTTTTGTTTGTACTATTATTGCTATTATTTAATTTCCTTCTTCACCACCACACTAGCTATTTTTTTTAAAAGATGTTTTTGTAGATAGGGTCTCACTATGTTGCCTAAGCTGATCTTGACCTTCTGTACTCAACCAGTCCTCCTGCTTCAGCCTCTCAAGTAGCTAGGACTGCAGGCATGTGCCACCATCCTGGCTACTTTTTTTTTTTTAATTTTTGAAAAATCTACTTTAATGATCACCATTCTAACTGGCATGAGATGGTATCTCAATGTAGTTTTGATTTGCATTTCTCTAATGACCAGTGATGATGAGCGTTTTTTCATATGTTTGTTGGCCTCATATATGTCTTCCTTTGTCAAGTGTCTGTTCATATCCTTCACCCACTTTTGAATGGGCTTGTTTGTTTTTTTTTCTTGTAAATCTGTTTTAGTTCTTTGTAGATTCTGGATATTAGCCCTTTGTCAGATGGGTAGATTGCAAAATTTTTCTCCCATTCTGTTGGTTGTCGATTCACTCTAATGATTTTTTCTTTTGCTGTGCAGAAGCCGTGGAGTTTAATTAGGTCCTATTTGTCTGTTTTGGCTTTTGTTTTCAATACTTTTGGTGTTTTAGTCATGAAGTCCTTGCCTATGCCTATGCCCTGAATGTTTTTGCCTAGATTTTCTTCTAGAGTTTTTATGGTGTTAGGTCTTATGTTTAAGTCTTTAATCCATCTGGAGTTAATTTTAGTGTAAGGTGTCAGGAAGGGGTCTAGTTTCTGCTTTCTGCACATGGCTAGCCAGTTTTCCCAACATCATTTATTAAACAGGGAATCCTTTCCCCATTGCTTGTATTTGTGAGGTTTGTCAAATATCAGATGGTTGTAGATGTTTAGCATTGCCTCCAAGGCCTCTGTTCTGTTCCATTGGTCTATATATCTGTTTTGGTACCAGTACCATGCTGTTTTGATTATTGTAGCCTTGTAGTATAGTTTGAAGTCAGGTAGTGTGATGCTTCCAGCTTTGTTCTTTTTGCTTAGAATTGACTTGGCTATGGGGGGGATCTAGGGGAGGGACAGTGGGGGTGGGATGGGGAGTTGGGGAGGGATAACATGGGGAGAAATGCCAGATATAGGTGATGGGGAGGAAGGCAGCAAACCACACTGCCATGTATGTACCTATGCAACAATCCTGCATTTTCTTCACATGCACCCCAAAACCTAAAACATAATAAAATATGAAAAAATCTACTTTAAGTTCTGGGGTACATGTGCAGATCTTGCAGGATTGTTGCATAGGTACACACATGCCATGGTGGTTTGCTGTCTCCAGCCCCCGTGTCACCTACATCAGGCATTTCTCCCAGTGTTATCACTCCCCAACCTCCCTGCTTCCCACAGTCCCTCCTCTAGCCCACCATCCCCTACCTACCCCAGTGTGTGATGTTACCCTCCCTGTGCCCATGTGTTCTCATTGTTCAACACCCACCTATAAGTGAGAACATGCAATGTTTGGTTTTCTGTTCTTGTGCCAGTTTGCTGAGAATGATGGTTTCCAGATTCATCCATGTCCCTGCAAAGGACACAAACTCATCATTTTTTATGGATGTATAGTATTTTTTTTTTAATTTTAAGATTTTTTTTTTTGTAGAAATGGGGTCTCACTATGTTGCTCAACTTGATCTCAAACTCCTAAGCTCGAGTGATCCTTCTGTTTCAGCTTCCCCAAGTGCTGGGACGACAAGTGTGAGCTACCATGACTGGCCCTGCAACCTGGCATATTCATGGATTCTAGGGATTAGGATGTGGACAGATTTGTGTTGGGTGGGCATTATTCTACCCACCAAGCATCTGTGAACCACACTGACATTCTGAAGCAGCAACAGTGACCACCATTCCCTCCACTGTGCGGATGAGGACCGAGACCCAGGAAACTCAGTACCTTCTTGGAATCACAAAGGTAGTGAGAGGCAAAGCATCAAAGCCCAGGTAGTCAGGCTCCAGGGCAGGCTCTTTATGACATTATAATCTTCTGCCTGTCTGGATCTTAGAATAATTTTATAAGCCGAAAATTATTCATTGAATTTGAATCTTGGGGAGAAGGGTCAAAATGAAAGCTGGTGGTTAATGAACCGATTAGAGTGTAGGAATTGGGGTTTTGGGCCAGGCAGAAAGATAAGCATGATGCTGCAGGGAATCAAGATGGCAAAATTTGTTTCTCCCTCATCTCCATAAATAGTAATTAAAATATCTAGCTTGGCCAGGTGCGGTGCCTCGTGCCTGTAATCTCAGCACTTTGGGAGGCCCAGGCAGGTGGATCACTTGGGGTCGCAAGTTTGAAACCAACCTGGCCAACATGGTGAAACCCCATCTCTACTAAAAAGACAAAAAATTAGCTGAGTGTGATGGCTCACCCCTGTAATCCCAGCTACTTGGGAGGCTGAGGCAGGAGAATTGCTTGAACTGGGAGGCAGAGGTTGCAGTGAGCTAAGGTCGTGTCACTGCACTCCAGCCTGAGGGACAAGAGCAAGACTTCACCTCAAAAAAAAAAAAATCTAGCTTGTATGCTGTCTCCGTAAATAGCAATGAAGTTATCTGACTCCTGTGCCCGCTTCTGACATTCACACAGTGCTTTCTAGCATCTGCCACAGGTATAAGATTCCAAGGTGGAGTTTATTCTCCCTCATTTGATCACTGAAAAAACTACCCCTGAATGGGCGCAGTGGCTCACACTTGTAATCCCAGCACTTTGGGAGGCCAAGGCAGGTGGATCACTTGAGGTCGGGAGTTCAAGACCAGCCTGACCAACATGGAGAAACCCTGTCTCTACTAAATATACAAAACTAGCCAGGTGTGGTGGTGCATGCCTCTAATCCAGCTACTTGGGAGGCTGAGGCAAGGGAATCACTTGGACCCAGGAGGGGAAGGTTACAGGGAGCAGAGATCGCACTATTGCACTCCAGCCTGGGCAACAACAGTGAAACTCTGTCTCAAAAAAAAAAAAAAAAAAAAAAAGAAAGGAAAAACTACCCCTATATTTGCCCATGGTTTGACTCCAAAACCACAGCAACCCTTTTTCTTACTGGCCAAGGAACAGTGGCAGGATGCTGGTCCCTACGACCCCAGGGCTCAGGTCAGAGCGTTTGCCAAGTATCTGAACATGCCAGTGCCCAAGATATAACTTGGTCCCCACCTGGATGTTCCAGACGTGGGTGTCTGGCTATTAGGGCTTGTTTTACAGTTGAATAATTGTTTTGAACCTCCCCTAGAATATTTTCTATTAATATCCTTGACTGGGTCTGTGCAGAGTCATTAACATCAGACCATCAGTTGCTACCAATTCTTTGAACTTGCACCAAACTATTGCACAAGGAAGCAAGTCACACAAATATCTGGGAATGGAGGGATTATCCCAAGCAGAGAGAAGAGCAAGTGCAGGCACCTTAAGGCTCAGGCAAGCTTGGCTTCTGCAGGAAACAGCGAACAGGCAGATGGAGAGAGGGGAAGGAAGGTAAGAAATCAGCTTTGAGGGAAGGCCGTGGTATGGACTATGGATTGTATCCTAAAGGTGATGGAGGATTTTGAATTAATAAATGCCACTCCTCCTCACTTTTTTTTTTTTTGATGGAGTTTTGCTCTGTTGCCCAGGCTGAAGTGCAATGGTGCAATCTCAGTTCACTGCAACCTCTTCCTCCTGGGTTCAAGTGAATCTCCTGCCTCAGCCTCCCGAGGGGACTGCAAGCACCTGCCACTAGGGCCAGCTAATTTTTTTTTTTTTTTTTTTTTTTGTATTTTTAGTAGAGATAGGGTTTCACCATGTTGGCCAGGCTGGTCTTGAACTCCTGACCTCAGGCGATCTGCCTGTCCTGGCCTACAAAGTGCTAGGATTACAGGTGTGAGCCACCACAATCGGCCCACCCCTCCTCATTTTAACCCCTTCCATGGCTTCTAATGGCATTTACCTTATTTTATTGTTATGATTTTTTCAGACAGAGTCACACTCTATTGCTCAGGCAGGAGTGCAGTGGTATTGTCTCAGCTCACTGCAACCTGCACCTCCCAGGTTCAAGTGGTTCTCCTGCCTTGGCCTCCTGAGTAGCTGGGATTACAGGCACGTATCACTATGTGGAACTAATTTTTGTGTTTTTAGTAGAGACGGGGTTTCACCATGGTGACCAGGCTGGTCTTGAACTCCTGACCTCAGGTGATCTGCCCACCTCAGCCTCTCAAAGTACTTGGATTACAGGCATGAGCCAGTGCACCTGGCCTTCTGTTTATAATCTGAGGGAGGCTCTGCAGAGCCCAGTCCCATCCACCTCACCATGCATCTCTGTGACCTCACTCCTCCTCACTTTTTGTAAAGCCAAGGCATCACTATGTGGCCCAGGCTGGTCTCAAACTCCTAAGCTTAAGCCATCCTCCTGCCCAGCCTCCCAAAACACTGGGATTATAGGTATGAGCCACTGTGCCCAGCCTGGCCCCAGGCATGTGGGTTCTACCTGTTCCTTGAGCACATCTAGCTTTTTCCGTCTCAGGCCCTTTTCACATCGACTTCTCCTGCCTAGATGCCTCCCCCACCCCCAGACTCTCCAGCTCCTCTCACATCTCCCTCATCCTTCTGTTCCTCCAGGTGTCAGCTCACCTGTCCTCTCTCAGAGGATCCTCCCCGACCTCTGGATCAAAAGTGACCTTGCCCTAGTTATTCCTGGGACACATCTGTTGGAAATAGATGTTGGAAATAGATGCTCAGTGCCACATAGAAAAATCAGCACTGAGACAGAGGATCTTTCAGCAATGCAATTTTTTACTTTCTGGACTGCAGGAAGGGTACCCTCACTAGCAATGTTGCCACGAGAGTACAATGAACAAAGGGAAATACACAACTTTATTCCTCACGCATTTGGGGTCATCCTTACTGCCATGTCTGATCTCTGTTGGCTGGAGCTGGACCTCACCATCTAAACTAAAACCCAACTGACTAACGACTTCAAACTTTTCTAAACAGGTAAAATCAATGGAGAGCTGGGACATGCCTGTGAGCACGTCCAGCACAGATATCGTGGTTAGAATACAAGGACATAGAATGTACTACATGCCTGTAAGCATGGCCTCTCTAACAGCTACATTGGATAGGGCTTAACAAAGTTATTAGCACACTTAACAATTTATTCCTTAAAAAGAAAGGGAACTTTAAAAAGGAACTTTTCTATTTCCCACAGCATCCACAGCAATGGTCACAGCAAAGAGTTGTATTTGTTTCTGGTTTCTTTGCCTCATGTCTGTCTCCGTGGTAGACTCTCAGCCCCACGGAGGCAGAGGCTGTGCCTGCTTTACCCACTGCTGCATCCTCACCATGTACCCTTGTGCCCCACAGCTTGCAAATGCTCAATAAATACTTGGTCCTGAGTGGATGCATAAAGCATGGATCAGGAAAGAGCCCAAGCCAGGAACAGTGGCTCATGTCTGTAATCCCAGCGCTACATGTATGTGTGTGTGTGTGTGCGTGTGTGTATTTTTAGACGCAGGGTCTCACTCTGTTGCCCAGGCTGTAATACGGTGGCATCATCATAGCTCAGTGCAGCCTTAACCTCCTGGGCTCAAGTGATCCTTTTGCCTCAGCCTCCTGAGTAGCTGGGACCTCAAGCATACACCAAAATGCCTGGCTAATTTAAATGAAAATTTCTTAGAGATGGGGTCTCACTATGTTGCCCAGGCTGGTCTTGAACTTCTGGCTTTAAGTGATCCTTTGCCTTGGCCTCCCAAAGTTCTGGGATTACAGGTATGAGCCACTATGCCTGGTCTGTTTTTTAAATTATGGTGAATAGAAAAAAATGGCATATATGACGTCAAATCTAGGAGCTAGTGGGAAGGGAAAGGAGACCTGAGGGATGAAAATGTCTTCTTTCATTCCAGAGAGAAGAGGACAGCCAAGATGACCCGATGGTCCAGTTACCTGTTGGGATGGATGACCTTCCTCCTCTGTTCCTATGAGTCAAGTGGAGGTGAGGACAGTCAAAATGATGGGGAGGATTTAGAAACTGGGAAAGAATGAATGGGGCAAAGCAAAGACTCCTGAAACCAAGTAGGGAGGAGATGGCTTAGCAGAAATCTAAGAGGCTGGGTGCAGTGTCTCACGCCTGTAATCCCAGCACTTTGAGAGGCCGAAGTGGGAGATCACTTGAGGTCAGGAGTTCCAGAGCATCTTGGCCAACATGGTGAAACCCTGTCTCTACTAAAAATACAAAAATTAGCTGGGGGTGGTGGAGGGTGCCTGTAATCCCAGCTACTTGGGAGGCTGAGGCAGGAGAATCACTTGAAGCCGGGAGACGGAGGTTTCACTGATCTTAGATCACGCCACTGCACTCCAGCCTGGACAACAAGAGAAAAATTCCATCTCAAAAAAAAAAAAAAAAAAAAATAGAAATAAATAAAGAAAAAGAAAAATCAAAAGGACGACGTGGGGTTTGGAACCTGGATCTGCCACTTATTTTCTCTGTAAATTTGGTCAAGCAACATAATCTCTCTGAAGTCAGTTTCCAGACTGTGAAAGAGAAATAATGGCATTTATCTCATTGGGTTATTTTGAAGATTAAATAAAAAGACTAAAAATCTAGCTCTTAGATTTAATATCATACATGCCATTTTTCTTTCTTTCTTTTTTTTTTTTTAGCTAAGCCTTGTAGCAAAAAATGCTTTTTGAGCAAGAAGCACCTTTCAGTTTCAGCTCACTGCAACCTCCACTGCCTGAGTTCAAGCGATTCTTCTGCCTCAGCTTCCTGAGTAGCTGGGACTACAGGCACACGTCACCATGCCCAGCTAATTTTTGTATTTCTTTTTTTTTTGGTAGAGATGGGTTTCACCGTATTGGCCAGGCTGGTCTCGAACTCCTGACCTCGTGATCCGCCCACCTCAGCCTCCCAAAGTGCTGGGATTACAGGCATGAGCCACTGCACCCAGCCACACATGCCATTTTTCTTTCTATCCACAGTTATTTAAAAAATAGACCAGGCCTAGTGGCTCACGTCTGTCATTCCAGCACTTTGGGAGGCCAAGGCAAAGGATTGCTTAAAACCAGGAGTTCAAGACCAGTCTGGGCACTAGCATCTTTCACAACGCTTAGCACATGTTGAGGGGAATGTGAATATGTTAATTAAAATGCAGGCTATATAATTCCAATGAGCTAAACCCTCAGACCCCAACCTGGACACCCTAATTATATCCTTTTTCTTCTTCTTCTTTTTTAAAATTATTAGTTCTCTTTAATAATAATTATATCTTAATATATCTCAAAACTGAAATTAACCACTAAAAGACTGTACAGTAAGCAAGGAAACAGAATAAGAGGAGACCTTGATTCTATGTCATTCACTCAAACCTTGGTGAGTCGTTCTTCACAATTCGAATCCTTTTCTTCCTGACAAATCATTCTCCCCTGAATAAGGCTCAGGAACCATTTACATGTTGATGTACCTTGATGCCACATTCTTTATTCCAGAGATTCCTAACCTGGGGTCACTGAGTGAGGATTAGAGTCCATGAAAACTTGAATCTGTATTTTTAAAAAATGTGTGTATTTATCAGGGTAGTGAGAATAGCTGTTGTAACAAGCAAACTCCAAACTATCAGCAGTTTAACACAATAGAATTTTTTTTTCTTGGTTGTACAAAGTCCCAGAAGGGTGCATCTGGTCAGAAAACAATGCTCCACATGGTCATTCAGGGATCCAAGCATCTTCCATCCTGGGGCCCCACTATCCCCTGGAGTTTCAGAGTCTGCTGAGGATTCTTTGCTTTTGGCTCATAGACAAGGATCAAGAGAATTTGGAAGATCTGGGAGGAGAGAGTTTTTTGTTTGTCTTCTTTTGGCTGGGACAGGAAGTGACACTCATCACTTTCTCCCACTTCCACTGGCCAGATGCTTGGCTGCAAGCAAGTCTGGGAGACTCTTAGCTGCCAGCAAGTCTGGGGGATGTAGTGTAGCAGTGCATTTGGGAGGAAAATGAAACTGATTTCAGTGAATACATAGCCATCTCAACCACAAGGACATATGAATATCCTCCTAGAGAGAACTTCTGGGTTCTCAAAGAATTGACAAGTTCCTAAAAGGCTAGGAACTCACAGTTTATTCAGAAAAGGAACACTATAATTGATGGGGTATCCACTTTTCTAGTTATAGTCTCAATTTGTCATGCCTCCCTGAGACCACACCACATTCTTGTGGTGAAACTCAGTATCCCAAGTCCCCTTTGTGTATATTTACAGATTTATTCAGTATACATTTACTGAGTGATCTTAAGTTCCAGGCATTGTGTTATGGGTCAAAAACACAGAAATAAACAAAACCTAGACTCTCCATTCAGAGAGTTCACAGCAATTGGGAGTTATAGATACATAAATGAATTATTTTTGAAAAATCGGCAACTACATTCATTTATAGAGATCGACTCTGAGTATTATAAGTGTGAGGAAGAGTATTGACCCAGACTGAACCAAGTCTTCATGGATGAATAGCAGGGACTAAAGCTGGGAAGAGAGGAAAGACTTTTGGGGCAGGGTGAAGGGAAGGAGCAAAATCCCAAAGACAGAGAAAGAACATGGGGAAAGGTCAAGGGAATGTTAATCAGGGAGTGAGAACAGGCAGGTCAGCAGGGTCTGGATTATCGAGGATTGTAACTCGGTTAAGAGGATTAGGCCATCTGCTGGATTACTTTGCAGATGGCTAATAGTATTCATTATGTGCTGATTCTTACTAACAACTCACAAAGATAACCTTAATTCTACCTTCTGAGTTTCCATCTGCCCTCCCCCTCAACACAGTATCCTGTACACTCAGTGGTGTTGGTGACTGAGGCAAAGCATTGATAATGACAATGACGGTGATGATGACAATGATGATGATAATGTGATGATATGATGATGATGGTGACGATAGTGATGACAACAATGGTGATGATGACGATGAGAATAATGATGTGATAAGGAGGAGAATGATGATTATGATAATGATGATAACAGTGATGATGAGATTGACAATGATGAGGTTGATGATGACAGTGACAGATGATGACAATGATAATCATGACAATGACAATCATGACAATGACAACAATGAGGTTGATGATGGTGACAATGATAGTGATGTGACAATGATGAGAATGACAGTAATGAGGTTGATGATGAAAATAACATAATGATGACAATGATGACGATGATCATGTTAATAGCAATAATGAGGTTGATAATGATGTTGACAATGATGGATGATGACAGTGATGATTATCATGACAATGGCAATGAGGTCAATGATGGTGACAATGATGACAGTGACAATAATGAAGTTGATAATGACAATGATGATGATAATGATGTTGGTCATAATGAGGATAATGACAGTAATGAGGTTGATGATGGTGACAATGGTGATGGTGACAATGATGATGACAGTTATGATATAATGAGAAGAATAATGATTATCACAATGATGATGACATGATGACAATGACAATGACTGATAATCATGATGACAGTGGTGATGATGACAATGACGATGGTCGTCAGGATGACAATGACCATAATGAGGTTGGTGATGATGGTGACAATGACTGATCATCATGACAATGATGATCATTGTGTTGATGACAATGACAATACTGTGGATCATGATGATGGTGATGATGATGATGGTGGTGATGGTGATGATGGTGATGATGATATGATGGTGATGATTGTGACGGTGATGATGGTGGTGATGGTGATGATGGTGATGGTGATGATGGTGATGGTGATATGATGATGGTGATGGTGATGATAGTGATGATGATGGTGATGGTGATGATGGTGATGGTGATGATAGTGATGATGATGGTGATGGTGATGATAGTGATGGTGATGATGATGATGGTGATGGTGATGATGATGATGGTGATGATGATATGATGATGGTGATGATTGTGATGGTGATGGTGATATGATGATGGTGATGATGATGGTGATGATGATGATCGTGATGGTGATGGTGACGGTGATTACAATGATGATGATGATGGTGATATGATGATGGTGTTGATGATGGTGATGATGATGATCATGATGGTGATGATAGTGATGGTGATGATGGTGATATGATGATGGTGATGGTGATGAGAGTGATGATGGTGATATGATGGTGATGGTGATGGTGATGATGGTGATGATGATGGTGATGATGATGATGGTGATGATGGTGATGGTGATGATGGTGATGGTGATGATGGTGGTGATGATGGTGATGGTGATATGATGATGGTGATGATGATGATGATGATGGTGATGGTGATGATGATGATGATGATGATGGTGATATGGTGATGATGATGATGACAATGATGATCATAGCTAACATTTGTTAAGCAGCAGCCATGTTCTAGGTACTCTCCTAAGCACTTTCTGATTTATACTGGTTCAAGCTTTACAAAAATAAGTACCAAACAGTTGTGAGAAACAAAGGAGAGAAATGCAATGACATTTAAGTACTTGTCACTGCGTCAGCCTGCTGGTGCACTTCAAAGATGGAAGTCTACCTTCTCCACACCCTCCCAGCTCATCCCTGTCACCATAATGACCTATGTCAGCTTATACAGGACAACAGTCTGATCCACAATGAGGGCTGGGGCTACCACGTTACAGACCTTGGAGACAGACATTGTCTTGTCTGTCTGTATTAGGGGAGGACTAAATGTTATAACAACACCCAAATGGCAGTAGCTTGACTCAATAGAGGTTCCTGTTAAACTCATCCTATAGTCCAATGTGGATATTCAGTGGGAAACGTTTTTGTTTTTATCCAGAGAACAAGATCCTCCAGTGTGTGCCTCCACTGTCCCGTAGGCCCTCAGTATTCTCTGCCCAGTCCTCAGAGTTTCTCAGCCTTGGCACTATTGCTGTCTGTGACCAGGGGATCTGTCTGTGCACTGTAGGATGTTTAGCAATATCCCTAGACTCTATCTGGCAGAGGCCAGTAGCAGCCACTGGCTCCTTTACCCTGTAAGTTGTAACAACCAAAAATGTCTCTTAAAAACTGGCTAATGCTCCTCCTTCTCTATTAAGAACTGCTGGTGGGGCACAGTGGCTCACACCTGTAATCCAGCACTTTGGGAGACCGAGGCAGGCAGATCACCTGAGATCAGGGATTTGAGACCAGCCAGACCAACATAGGGAAACCCTGTCTCTACTAAAACTACAAAAATTGGTTGGGCATGGTGGCAGGCACCTGTAATCCCAGCTAATCAGGAGGCTGAGGCAGGAGAATTGCTTGAACCCAGGAGGTGGAGGTTGCAGTGAGCCAAAATTGCGCCACTACACTCTAGCCTGGGCAACAAGAGTAAGACTCCATCTCAAAAAAAAAAAAAAAAAAAAAGAACTGCTGCTCTATATTCAGCTGGCTGGCAGAGAAATAAAATAGCAGGGAGGATTGCTTGGGACTTTTTTAACATCAGGAAATGGTGAGCATAATTTCCACCCATAATCCATTGCACACACGCAAATCACCCATCGGAGTATCTCACTCATCGTATTCTATCATTATATCTTTGAGGGAGGGAAGAAAGAAGGAAAATGAAGGAGAGTGGAGCAAGAAGGGAAGCTGTGACTCTGACTCTGAACTTACAGATGAGCAAGTTTAGCTCTCATCCCAGTTCTGCTCAAAAAAAGGGATCAGCTTTAATTAATCCTCATTGTATGTGGGTTTTCATGTAATGAGAAATTTGGGATAGAATAGCATTTCTTTATTGTTATTTTAAATTCACACATCAAAATTCTGCAGAATACCATTTTTTTTTGTTTGTTTGTTTTGTTTTGCTTTGTTTTCAGACAGGGTTTCACTCTGTCACCTAGGCTGGAGTACAGTGGTGCAATCATGGCTCACTGTGGCCTCACACTCTCAGGTTCAAAGGGTCCTCCTTTCTTAGCTTCCCAAGTAGCTGGGATTACAGGGGCACACTACCATGGCTGGCTAATCCTGTTTGTTTTTTGTAGAGATGGGGGTCTCACTTTGTTGCCCAGACTCGTCTTGAACTCTTGGCTTGAGGTGATCCGCCCACCTTGGCCTCCCAAAGTGCTGAGATTACAGGCATGGTCACTGTGCCTTCCCGAGAACAGCATTTCTCAATATATTTCAGGGACCATTAGTCTCTTGTGCTATTGAATTTTCTAAACAAGTAAAAGAAAGACAACTCAATATACTGTATACATACATTCTCATTTTCTTCGTTTTTTAGTAATATTCAGATTCATTTATTAATTCATATGGAAAGAGAAACAAATTTTACTGATTCAGTGGGAGGTTTATGTTTGCACATCCATATGAGTTTCTCATAATACAACAAACGGCCATTGTTCGGTGCTGTGGAACTTTCACAGTTGTGTTCATCTAATTATATCCTCCCTTAATGCATTTTTTGCTGCCCCTTTAATGACATTTTAAATACCACTTATCATTTTAAAATATTTTATCATTTATGTGAATGCTTCATGTAAATGTGCTTGTACATACATACACAAAAACACATACACACACAGTTGTTGCTAAATTCCACAAAAAAACATATTGAAGAGTGTATATTTTTCTGTAACAACTTTTTTTTTTCCTTCACTAGAGATTAGAGATTAGCACAGGACATTTCTAAGCTTACCGTTTTGCAATCTATTTTATTAAATGGTTTGGCATTATACTGTGAAGATCCAAGTTTCCATATATGATGAGTCAACAAATCTACTCACTTGTATACACTCATGAGAATTCCTAGTCCTTGTATCCTAGGAGAGAGTTACAACAATACTTAAAATGGCACTGCACTAGATGTTAAAAGACAAGAGGGAGAAGATGAGATATAATCTGCCTTGATAGGGAAAATGAATAAGCTGTAACACATTGCCACAAAGTAATCACACATTTTACAGAAATAATTAAATTATAGTTATACCTAGCAAAATTCTCATTTTCTTATTTTATTTTTATTTATTTTTATTTTTTTACTTTAGGTGCATACTATATCTGGCATTTCTCCCCATGTTATCCCTCCCCACCGTCCCCACCCACCGCTGTCTCTCCCCTACCCCCCGCCAAGTGCCCCCAGTGTGTGATGCTCCTCTCCCTAAGTCCACGTGTTCTCATTGTTCAACACCCACCTGAGTGAGAACATGAGGTGTTTGGCTTTAGAAACCTGTTTAATTTCATGTGCCATTTTCCAGACTTATTTTATTCTGCCTGTTGTTACGCAAGTAACTGTTCTAGATTCTGTGGATACACTGCACAAAAATCAAAGTTCCTGTACTCATCAAGAAGAATAAGAGCATTGAAAGTTAGGTCTCCTAAGCTTTATTCAGCCAAGCGTCACCCCTCAATATTTGCCACATCTAGGTACCACCAGTGCTATTATTTACTCAACATTTTTCTTTAAAGTTGCTCACTTTTCTTCACTTGAATAAATTCATTTTAAGAGATTGGTTAACATCAGTATTGTCATACAAAAAAGCAGTACCACTTTCCATAAATAGGAAGTACAACTAAATATAAATACTGTACTATGAAAACAGAATCCCATTATTGAATTCTGCTATACTATTGTCCGAATAAAGCTTTGAGCCTCAGTCCTGCACTCTCTGTTTCTCTCTCTCTCTTTTTTATTGTTAAAATGGGAGATTATTAAGTATTAGGGATGTGGTAGAGAAATACTAGTATCAAATTGAAGCTTTCTCTTTTGCGTAAGCAGAAGGACTAAAAGGACCACTGGAAAGGGATTTTTTTTCCAGTCTGTATTTCAAAATCATTTAATGTGCATCCCTACATAACCCAGTGTGATCTTGTGATCCACCAAAATGTATTTTGTGTAACGTTATTGGCTCCTCCATTTTATGCTCTGAGAAACAGTGGTCTCAGGGAACCATACACCTAGGTTGCCTTGATTATGCATGAAACTCTTCCTCAATGCTCCTGGCACCAACGTGAACTGGATACACCTTGACATGTTGTTAGGAAATTGGATGCTAAACCTAGGTGTGTAGCCTTCAGGCCACCATGAGAACTGTCTCAGTTCCTTTGGGTTGCTATAAAAAAAATACAACAGGCCAGGTACGGTGGCCCATGCCTGTAATCCCAGCACTGTGGGAGGCCAAGATGGGAGGATCACCTGAGGTCAGGAGTTCAAGACCAGCCTGGCCAACATGGCAAAACTCTGTCTCTACTACAAATACAAAAATCAGTGAGGCGTGTTGGCAGGCACCTGTAATCTCAGCTACTTGGGAGGCCAAGGCAGGAGAATTGCTTGAACCTGGGAGGTGGAGGTTGCAGTGAGCTAAGACTGCACCATTGCACTCCAGCCTGGGTGACAGAGTAAGACTCCATTTCAAAAAATACAATACAGTACACTATAGTACAGCACAATATAGTACAGCACAGCACAATACAATACAATAAAACACAGTACAGTACAATACAATATAGTACAGTACAGCACAGCACAGCACAATATGG
>CAUYQU010059875.1:0-25093 GCA_963574635.1 Cheracebus regulus
TGGCAGATATAGGTGAAGGGGAGGAAGGCAACAAATTACACTGCCACGTGTGTACCTATGCAACAATATTGTATGTTCTTCACATGTACCCCAAAACCTAAAATGCAATAAAAAAAATAAAATAAAATAAAATAAAATAAATTTCACTTTGGTCTCCCCACTGGAATCATCAGCTGAAGCCTACACTGCTATATAGGCTATCTATTGCTGTGTAACAAATTATTCCAAAACTCAGTGGCTTACAACAACACACATTAATTATCTCACAGTTTCTGTGGGTTAGGAATTCAAAGATGGGCCCCCGGCTTCAGGGTCTCCCATAGATTGCTATCAAGGTGTCAGCTAGGTTTCATCTCAAGACTCAACTGGGGAAGGATCCACTTCCAAGATCACCCATGTGATTATTGGCAGAATTCGTTTCTGATGAACTGTTGTCAGAGGCCACCCTCAGATGCTTGCCACGTGGATCTCTCCATAGGGCAGCTCATGATGCAACAGCTTGATCTATCAGAGTAAGCAGGCAATGAGGCAGAACAGGGACCTCTCTTAGGGGTGTGCAGCCCCTACCACCAAACATAGAAATAAAGAAAGGTCTTCAGTTCCTTTAAGAAAAATTCCAGGCACTTAGCCCTTAAAAAATAAATAAGTCTGGGCACAGTGGCTCATGCCTGTAATCCCAGAACTTTGGGAAGCCAAGGCAGGTGAATCACTTGAGGTCAGGAGTTCAAGACTAGCCTGGCCAACATGACAAAACCCCATCTCTACTAAAAATATAAAATTGGCCAGGAATGGTGACACACTCCTGTAGTCCCAACTACTCGGGGGGCTGAAGTAGGAGAATCCCTTGAACCCAGGAGGTGGAGGTTGCAATGAGCCAAGATTATGCCATTACACTCCAGCCTAGGCAATGGAACAAGATTCTGTCTCAAAAATACATCCATACATAAGGGACTTAATAAGCAAGAAGATAATAGTAGCTTAGAACAATAGGCAAGAAAGTTAAAATCATGGGATGTTTGGCTTCCCTATAAAAACGAATGTCCTTAGATTGTTTTTCAAAAATGAGGACCTCCCCACCATCCCACTAAGTGGATCCACTGACACACAGACCTCAGATAAGGGGGAACTGAGGACTAAATTCTTAACATTCTTTTCTAAATTTCTTCCTAAGGGGCATAGAGGAAGTGACACCCCAGGCCAGAACTAACATTCTGGTGATCTCAAAGGTTTTAGACAAAGCCTCTCCTCCTAAGCCAATTACAAATCAAAATATCTTTAAATCTATGACCGCTGGGTTCCCACTTTGAGACGTCCTGCCTTTTTAGGTCAAACCAATGTAGAGCCTCCCATAGACTGATTTATAACTGCATGTAACCTCTGCCTTCTCATAATTATAAATCCTTACCTATAAGCCACCGGGGAGCTTGGGACTTAAGCATCAACCACCCAATTCTCTTTGTTTGGCACCCTCCCATAGATACCCTACTTCCTCTTGCTACAATTCCAATATCAACGTTTGGTTTCACTGCACTGGGCAGGGGGGCCCAAATGAGGTTCGGTAACAGCGAGAAGGCAAGACAGAGTGTGTGCCGGCAAGACAGAAGTCCCCGTGTTTGGTAACCTAATCTCAAAGTGACATCCCGTCGAGTTTGCTGTGTTCTACTGATTAAAAGCTAGTCACTCGTATGTTCATCGCAGCACTATTCACAGTAGCTAAGACATGGAATCAACCTAGGTGCCCATCGATGGAGGACTGGATAAAGAAAATGTGGTATATATATACCATGGAAAACTACACAGCCATAAAAAGGAAACAAATCATATGTTTGCAGCAACACAGATGCAGCTGGAGACCATTTTCTTAGGTGAATTAATGCAAGAATGGAAAACCAAATACTGTATGTTCTCGTTTATAAGCAAGAGCTAAACATCGGGTACACATGGACATAAACACGGGAACAATAAAAACTGGGGACTGTGGCTGGGCACGGTGGCTCACAACCATAATCCCAGCACTTTGGGAGGCCAAGGTGGACAGATCACTTGAGGTTAGAAGTTTGAGACCAGCCTGGTCAACATGGCAAAATCCTGTCTCTACTAAAAATATAAAAATTAGGCAGGCATGGTGGCAGGCACCTGTAATCCCAGCTACTCAGGAAGCTAAGCATGAGAACCACTTAAATCTGAGAGGCATAGGTTGCAGTCAGCCAAGATCATGCCACAGCACTCCAGCCTGGCCAACAGAGCAAGACTTTGTCTCAAAAAAACAAAAATCTAGGGACTACTAGATGAGAGAGAAAGAGAGGGACGAAAGGGCTGACAAACTATCTATGCTCACTATTTGGGTGACAGGACGACCAGTCATACCCCAAACCTCAGCAACAGACAACATACCCATGTAACAAACCTGCACATGTACCTCCTACATCTAAAATAAAAGTTGAAATTATAGGCTATGCATGGTGGCTCACACCAGTAACCCCAGCACTTTGGGAGGCTGAGGCAGAAGGATCACTTGAGTCTAGGAGTTCAAGACCAGACTGAACAACATAGGGAGACCTCTTCTCTACAATAAAATTAAAAATTAGCCAGGCATAGTGGTATGCACCTGTAGCCCCAACTACTTGGAAGGCTGAGGTGGGAGGATTGCTTGAGCCAAGGAGTTCAAGGCTGCAGTGAGCCATGATTCTGTCACTGCACTCATCCTGGGCCACAGAGCAAGACCCTGTCTCAAAAAAAGAGAAGTTATTTTTTAAACGAAAAATTTTTTAAAAAGCTAGTCATTAGGTCCAGCACACACTCAGGGAAGAAGTCACAAAAGGACCTGAATATGAGGTGGCAGGGATCATTTGGGGTCATCTTAGAAGCTGTCTGTCACAATGACCCACAATGGTTTTGTATGAATGAATTATTTCAGAGGATTCACAGCTGGGACAAGGAGGTACAAAGATAACACATGACTAGGAGGTGTCCTGAGACAGTCATTTGCAGAAACCATGGTGAGGTTTTGGTTTTCCTTGGCCATGCAATCAGGGGCTCCTCACTGGCTGATGGACTCAGTTGGCACCCAGATTAATTTGAGAACTGTATCCAGAGTCATTAACTACAGGGCAGCGCTTAGCTGTCCCTAAGCCAGAAGTAAGAGGTATGCATCTTCAGTACTGTTAGATATAGTGAGCCCCAAGTTTCTCTGCAAAGAATCAGTGTGTCAGTATGCTCAGCTCTCTTATTCTTTAATTCTCTATTTTAAAGTTTAACTTCCTTGTAGTTTCAGTAAACAATCTTTTCCACCAGTTCTAATCAGTAGTTCACATCTGTTCCCCTGGCCCCTGGCTCCATCCTGACTCATCCCAGTTACCTGCTTCAGTCACTGCTCTAGCCACCTGCTCTGGTCACCTTCTTTGATCTGCGTCACCCCTGGCTACCTGCTCTGACCCGCACATAACCATCCTTCCCGCCAAACCACCCTGTCACTCCAGCTCAGACCCCAACTCTCTTTAAAATAGCCAGTTGGGATTAGTTTAGCTTGTGCAGTCTAACCCTAGCCAATAGGATAATGACACAGCTGTAGGGGCGACCCCCGTCAGGAATAAGTACCCCTTTTCCTCCCTTGTCCAAATGTGTGCTAGTCATTGTTCCATCTTCGAGCTGCGCCCTTCTGTAGAAGTAAATTGCCTTGCTGAGGAAATTTGTATTCGAGTGCTACTTCTTTTGTGGCACCAAAAATTCTACTTGTAACAATGATCTCAATGACAAACTTGATCAGATAAAATAGGCAGCATTCACTGACCTGGTTCAGGCTGTGCTGGAGGTGGACGACCACCTGGAAACAGAAAGACAGTGGGGAAACTTCTCTGGGATTGCTCTTATAGCCTTCAAGGGTGAATTCTTTGATATCAGATGTTTGAAATGGAGCAATCAGGCCCTAGTGGAAAAACAGATGCACACTCCAATGGGGTAATTGAGGACAGTTTAGGAAAGAGGTTATTTACAGGAGTGTGGGCAGGATTAAGAGAAAACAAAGGATGTTTTCTTTAATCCTCCTCTGCACTTTGCCAGAAAAACAAAGGATGCACCTGCTCTGGTCACCTTCTTTCATCTAGGTCACTCCTGGCTACCTGCTCTGACCCACTCTGACCAGTGGAGCACACTGGTATTATCAACAGGGGGTCTAAAAGGGAAGAAGGGAGAGAGAGAATCCTGGAACTCAGAGAGCTGTCGCTATAAGAAAGAGCTGCCCAACAGAAACTGTGGCCTTCAAGGAGAAACTGAACCACTACAAACCCTCACCCCTGCAGGAAAGAAGCCAAGGGAATAAATACCCTGGCCTCCCCTTCCGCCCTCCAATCTCCTACTGCATCCCCATTGGCCAATCTGGCTCCCTGGACACAGCAGAGTGGAGAGCAGATTTGGAGGTGCACACAGAAAGTATCCAAAACCTAGACAGAAAGCCAGACAGCTTGACGTGAGCTTTTTAAAAGTGTAGAAGTCATAAAAATTCTCCTGGGAATGAGCAAGCACATGGGCTCTCAGAAGCTGAACACAAAATAGCTTTTAAAATGAAAGTCTGCTCTGGAAGGGAAAAGGTGGTTCCTGGCAATGTGCAAAGGAGGATTAAAGTCCCCACCCTCAACTCCAGCCCTCTGCATCTTCCAAGATAGAATTCCCCAGAGCCTGGACTAGGGAAGAATTGGTGCCTCTGGGAAAAGCTGCTACAGCCCTTGTTGGGAGGCTCTTTCTCACAGCTGCTGAAACTGCCTTTGCAAAGATTATGACAGTGAGAGAATCTAGCGTGGCTGACTCCATCTTGTAGCCTCACAGGCTAGCTGTCCTCGCTCATTCCTGGGCATAGGCCAAGTTAATCATGGGAGGAATTTTTATTTATTTATTTGCTTTTTTAGACAAGGTCTCACTCTGTAGCCCAGGCTGGACTGTAGTGGCGTGATTACAGCTCACCACAACCTCGAACTCCCTGGTCTCAGGGTGATCCTCCCATCTCAACCTCTGGAGTAGCTGGGACTGCAGGCAATGCTAATTTTTTTTTGTATTTTTTGTGGAGACGGGGTTTTGCCAGGTTGCCCAGTCTGGTCTTGAACTCCTGGGCTCAAGCGATCTGCCTGCCTTGGCATCCCAAAGTGCTGGGATTACAGGTGTGAGCTACCACACCTGGACAGGAATTTAGTTTATAGTTTAACTTGAAAGCAAGGATGATAATAGTACTCCCCTAAAACTGATTCCTTCATTGTTTCAGGGCTGAAACCACCTTTGTAAAACTAAGGAAAGGCCACAGATTAGGAAGGGGCCTGAATTCTGCTAAAATGTAGGCACCGTTTTAGGCATAGTTTTAGAACCAGCCATTGTTCTATAAGTCACAAGATTTATGACTTCCCCAATTGCTCCTAGAGGTAACATCACTATTATAGAACCTAGGATTGGTCTTTTGAGATGTTTTTCAGACATTTGCATTCTGGCAAATAACTGACCCCACCTGGACTTCTGACTCTTGATTCAACTGGTCCTGGGCCCCTACCCAGAGGCGGACTTAGAGTACAAAGACCATTTCCCCACCCTTATGATTCTATCCCCCACCAACCAGCAGCACTCATTATCTAGTCCTCTGCCCACCAAACTATCCTTGAAAAACCATAGGCTGGGCACAGTTGCTCACTCCTGTAATCCCAATACTTTGGGAGGCCAAGGCAGGCAGATCACCTGAGGTCAGGAGTTCGAGACCAGCCTGACCAGCCTGATAGCCAGGAGTGGTGGTGCATGCCTGTAATACCAGATACTCTGGAGACTGAGGCAGGAGAATCACTTGAACCTGGGAGGCGGAGGTTGCAGTGAACCGAGATAGCGCCATTGCACTCCAGCCTGGGCAACAAGAGCAAAACTCCACCTAAAAAAAAAAAAAAAAAAAGAAAGGAAAAGAAAAGAAAAACCATACCATGGGCTCCAAGTTTTGGGGGAGACTGATTTAAGTGATAACTCCAATTCTTCCACATGGCCAGCCTCAGGTTAATTAAACTCTTTCTTCACTGCATGCAATACCATAGTCTCAGCAAACAGGTTTTGTCTGTGCAGTGGGTAGGAAGGCTGAGTAATTACATTACAGTTCTTTCTGGGTTCCAAGAGTCTCTCTCTCCTTCCCTTTTAGACCTGGTTGGTAAGGGCTCCCTGTTATTAACAATTTCAGGGTACTTCACAACCTTTGTTTCATTTAACCCTGCCCATGTTTCTGTAAATAGTCTCTTTGCTGAAATGTCCTCAATTAATCGATTTTAATGTGCATCCATTGCCTTCCAGGACCTGATTGGTCCATTTAAAGTATCCAATATCAAAGAATGCACCCAAAACAAAGCACTGTTGGGAAATGCAGACATGGGCACTGCAAAGGACTTTGAGCATGCCACAAGGATGTTGCAAGAGCATCAGGCCCAGGAGGGAAGTGAGGATTGAAGAACCTTAACAGCATATTCACGGAGCTCAGTCCTAGCGTTCAGCCTCCTGGCATATCACCTCCAAGCTTCCATGCTTTCATTTGCATAGCTAAGTATTTGGCAAGACTAGTGAGAGTGTCTGATGATGAGGACAGTCAAAGATGTTAAATTCCTGACTATCCATCAACAAGGAGAAAACAAACAAACCTGCATCAATGTGAAGACCAGAAAGGCCTGTCCAAAGAGCCAGATGACAAGATACAACAGAATGCCACTGAAAAAATCGAACTAGATAAGAGCAGGTTGCTGTGTGAGCAAACTCAGACCATACAAGAGAACCATAGGCCCCTCCGCTCCAGCCCAGAATTCTTGCCCCGAGTGATGCTAAATCGGGCGGAAGAAAAGCAGATGATATTGGCTACCCTCAGGGGACAGGAAGCATCACCCAGTTGGACTGGCAGACTGGCACTCAAACTAAGGTACATCAAGTCAGTTGGTATGACTCAGTCCCCTGAGGCCAATTGTCAACAAGGAGAGTGGGAGGAGCAAATCTCTCTCCTCCAATTAGAGTTGTCTCCAGAATGAGCCCAGGTCTCAAGGCAAGAGCCTCACACACTATTTTGCTCTTTTGTCACAAATGTAAAGTTTTCAAAAACAGGATCCCTGTAGCCCATCAGGCACTCAGATGCATCAAGGCTGAATCCAGGGTAAAGATTGATGCTGTTATGGCCTGGTGAAGCTGAGATGCCCATACTCTCTCTCTTCAGGTTATAGAGAAAATGGGCTCTTTGTGATCAGTTATACCCATAAAGAAACAATTTGTGCACATCCCATGAGTAAGAAAAATAAACAGAAAAAAGAAAGCAACTCAACTACTTGTAAGTATCAGGAAATCCAACCCAAATTTGTTCATATACACTGAATGGTGCAGGGGCAAACCTGCAGGTATGGTTTGATCCAGGTGCAAAAATCTTTTGCCAGGACCCAGTGTTTCTCACACCGTTTCTTTTTTCTTTTTTTCTTTTTTTTTTTTTTTTGAGACAAGATCTCATTGTGTCACCCAGGCTGGAGTGCAATGGTGCAATCTCAGCTCACCGTAGCCTCAACTTCCCAGGATTGTTCAAGCAATCCTCCCACCTCAGCCTCCTGAGTAGCTAGGACCACAGGCATGCATCACCATGTCCAGCTAATTATTTTTATTATTTGTAGAGACAGGGGCCCTCACTGTTGCCAGGGCTGGTCTTGAACACCTGGGCTTATGTGATCCTCCTCCCCACCTAAGCCTCCCAAAGTGCTGGAGTGAGCCACTGTGCCTGACCTCACACCATTTGTTAACCATTCTTCTCACTCCATTTCTAAATTTCATTCCGTTATAAAGCTTCTCTTCTTACTATTTCAAGATGGTTGTCCAATTCATGTGCAGAGGAAAGAGATACTCTTTCTCTTTACTCTGACAATTGAATAAAAAATCCAAATCCTGGCTCTCTTTAGTCCATCCCTGAATCAATCATTATGGCCAGGCAAATGGAGTATGATGATTGGCTTAAGGGAATCAGGGCCCAGCACTGGACTGAAGGTGGAGCTAATGCCACTTAATGCACTGGAGAGTTCCAAAAGTGTGCTTCCCCACAGGAAATTCACAATATTGTGGGAAAAGATGAATTGATCCTGAGTCACTATAAATGACAAATGCAAAAGATAAACATATCAGGCCCCGTTCCTTACAGGAAGCAAAAGATCCTAGAGGGAGGGCTGATATGGAACAGGATGCCTGACCAATAAAACTTCATCCAGTGAGGATTCATAGTCATACCTTCCACACTAAGTAAGGCTCAATTCCAGAGCTAGTGTATTTCAACCAAGGCAGTTGTCTGTCTCAGCTCCTCCTGCACGTCAGTCACTTTTGTCTACCAGGCATTTATTTCTCCCTTATTCAGTTCTCTATGGCTGTGTAACGAATTGACAGAAGTGCATTAACTAAAACAAAAGAAATGTATTATCTCACAGTTCTGTAGGTCAAAACCCAAGCATGGCTCAACCGAATTCTCTGCTCAAGGTCTCATGGAACTGGAATCAAGGTGTCAGCTGGAGCTGCGGTCTTATCTAAAGCTCAAGGTCTTCTTCCAGGATCACAAGTTGTTTTCAGACTTCCGTTCCTTCTAATTATCTTGAGGTAGGAGGCAGGACTTGACTCTGGAGATGGGGCTTGGACATCATACCAAGTTCAGGACTAGCTAAAACAGAGCTGAGAGGGTAGCAGCTTTCCCTAAGATGCACCCACCAGTGTGCCAGATCAGTTTACCATTGCCATGGCAACACCTGGGAGTTACCACCCCTTTCCATGGCAATGACCCAATGACTTAAAAGTTACTACCCCTTCCCTAGACATTTCTGAAGAAACCAACCATTAACCTGTATATAATTAAAAGCAGGTATAAACATGACTGCAAAACTGCCCTGAGCTGCTACTCTCTGCTTATGGGCTAGCCTTGCTCTGCAGGAGCCATCATGGAGCTGTAACACTTAGGGAACTGTAACACCACCGCTTCAGTAAAGCTATTTTCTTCTACCTCCAGTTTGCCCTTGAATTCTTTCCTAGGCAAGGCCAAGAACCCCCACAGGCTAGGCCCCAGTTTAGAACTCATCTGCCCTGCATCAATATGACTGAGGTCTTGTTTTCTTGCTATCAACTACAAACTCTCTTACCTCCTAAAGGCCACCCTAGGTCCTTGCCCTGTGGCCTCTCCATAGGCTTTCTCACACTTTGAATATCTCAGACTTCAGGAAGGGCCTAGTCCCTTTTAAAGGTGCACCTGATTAGGTCAGGCCCACCCAGATGCTCTCCCTTTTGATTAACTCAAAATCAACTAACTAGTAGCCCAATCATGGAAGGGATGTTCCATCACATCCTCTAGTTGTACAGCACTGGAGGAGATTGCATTGAGTGTGCACGACAGGGAGCAGGGATCCTGGGGGCCATCTCAGAATTCTGCCTACCACATTTTGGTAATTGGTCTCCTCTGGAATCAGTCCTTTCCTATTCAGTCAATGTTATTTATGGTAGGATTTAGGGCAATCAGACCTAGCCTTGGTCAATTGGTGTAACCATTGTCTGGGCCACAGTGGTCAGATCAGAAATGGGCACCTGCCTCAAGCAAGCCCAGTCAGATCTAATCTGAGAAATTTTGCTGAAGCAAACAGGAAAGATCTCTCTCTACCTCTCTCTCTCTCTCTCTCTCTCTCTCCCTCTCTCTCTCTCTCTCTCTCTCTCTCATTATTGTGGAATTGTTAGGCTGTAAACTTAAAGCTGATGGTGGACACCATGTGCTGTAATTCAAATGAGCCCTTGAAAACTCATGTTGAAACTTAAACCCAAATGTGGCAGCATTGAGAGGCGGGACCTTTAAGAGGAGATTGGATCCCTTTTGAGGGCGGAGCCTTTCCTGACCACTTAAGGTTTATTAAAGTTAGTTCTCCACCATCCCTATCCCTACCACCACCATCTAGAGCTCTCGATTCTTTCCTCCAGATTTCCTTTGCTCCATAATATTCATCACTATCTGATATAGGGGCACGTGGATGTGACCATGTATGTGTGTGCGTGTGTGTTGTTTACAGTCTGCCTCTCCCAGCCCCCAGTAGACTGTAAACTTCATGAACGCAGGGCTTTGTGTACTGTTGTTTCTGTACCACAGGGTCTGCAAAAAAAGTAGGTTCTCCATAAATGTTTGTTAAATAAATATATGCTGATTCTATCTACCCCTCTCCTCCAGAATGGAGCTGAAGTTTCCCAATCTTTGCCTGAGTGAAAAGCCTACTGAATTCAGTTTTGTTTGAGAAGGGACATGTGTATGTTCATTCATACATTGCACAAATATGTAATAGGCACCAGCCACGACCAGCCTACTGGGGACTGCTTGGCAATAGCAATGTGGCAATGAATAAGACAGATAAGCCTTCTGCCCATAGAAGCTTACATTCAGCTGGAATACAGGTTGGTGAGTTGTCATGTCAATTCCTCCAACCCCAAACCTTTCCGGTATGGCAGGTCCTGGAGCCAGACTGGGAACCCCTGAGAATCCACCCAACTGCCTATCAGCATCCCAGATTCCCCGTCGCAAGATGCCAGGGAGGGTGAGAGAAGACTGTGGTGGAGAGTGAGCTCTCAATGAACCTAGTGTGGCAAGGAGAAGATGGAGATGGGGCAGATCCCCAGGGGGAAGACAACTTAAGGGCAGACATGTTGAACTAAGCCACTTCAAAGTATCTTCCATCTTCCAGCATGAGCAGAGAAGATGACCACACACCTGGAGGAGAGTCAGATGGCTTCTTCCACTGGAACATTCTTCCCTAAGAATGAGTTAATATAGCACATGACCTGAAAAATCCTTCTGGGAGGCTCCAGGTAAAAGGGCCTTGATTGCACCAGGGAGAGAAGCTAAGTTATAGAGTTGTATAGAGTTACGGGAAATGAGTGTTAGAACAGTGAGAGCTCAAGATGAAGTAGTTAAGTGAGCCACAAGATACAAAGTCTGCCATGGCAAAGTAGATGGAACAACCATGTTACGAGTATAAGCTCTGACTCCAGCTTTTCTGTGATTTATATGATCCCTGGTCTTGGAGATGGGAAATAAATAGGTGCATGACAGAAGTTAAAGGCCATTATCAGGTATCAAATAGCATAGCACTTTTTGGAGGCAGAAAAGCTTGACAAATGGGCATAGTGCACACAGTAAATGACGGTAAAAGTAAAGGATAAAATGTATCATCTTCCTATCATCAGAATGGGACCAACACTGTGTAAGGCAGGCATGTTGATGACATGATGCATAAGACAGCTTTTGCTGCAATAACAAATAACTCCCTAGGCTGCACATGGTGACTCACACCTGTAACCCCAGCACTTTGGGAAGCCAAGGCGGGTGGGTTACCTAAGGTCAGGAGTTCAAGACCATCCAGGCCATCATGGCAAAACCCTGTCTCTACCAAAAACACAAAAATTAGCCAGGCATGGTGGCACACACCTGTAATCCCAGCTAGTTGGGAGGCTGAGGCACTAGAATTGCTTGAACCCAGGAGGCAGTGAACCAAGATCGTGCCACTGCACTCCAGCCTGGGTGACAGAGTAAGACTCCATCTTAATAATAATAATAATAATAATAATAATAATAAAAAGAAATAACTCCCAAATCTCAATGGATCCTTATAACAAATATTTGTTTCTTGCTTCTGAGTCTTCAGGTTGGCTGTGATTCCACTGGCTTGGCTGAGCTCAGCTTGGCTCCAAGGTTTGGGTTGAGTTCAGATCTGCTCCACATGTCCCTTAACAGGAGAAGCAATTACCAAGAGGTCAAGCCAAATCATGCAGCACATTTAAAACTTCTGCTGGGGGAGGCTGGGTGCAGTGGCTCCACACCTGTAATCCTAGCACTTTGGGAGGCCTAGGCAGGCAGATCATGAGGTCAGGAGATCGAGACCATCCTGGCCAACATGGTGAAACCTCATCTCTACTAAAATTACAAAAAATTAGCCAGGTATGGTGAAATGTGCCTATAGTCCCAGCTACTTGGGAGGCTGAGGCAGGAGAATCACTTGAACCTGGGAGGCGGAGGTTGTAAAGAGCTGAGATCATGCCACTGCACTCCAGCCTGGGTGACAGAGCGAGAGTCCATCTCAAAAACAAACAAACAGAAACAAAAAAACAAAAAACTTCTGCTGGGAGAATATGTAGCGTCTGCTCGCATTCCAATAACCAAAGTTAGAAGGGCAAGGAAGTAGACTCTACCTATTGAGATGTGCTACAAAGTCACACAGCAAAAAGCCAGTAAAGGAAGTAAGCAGGATCATTGGGAACAATCATCTAGTTTGCCACATAAGAAGATGTGCCAAAGGGACTCAAGAGACTGGAAGGCCTTCCCCAGGGCCAGAGTCCTCCTGGGAAACTACAGACCCCACCAATGCCTCCCAGATTTCATCAGCATCTATGTAGTCTAGCTCACTAGAGGCCACAATGGAGATACAGGCAAATAAAGACTTCACCTGCTGGCAAGCTGCAGGTATTTCCATGAATCAGCCAAGCCCATGTCCCTTTCTAAAACTATCAGTAATCAGGGCAGTGATGTCAGGGAAATATAATACGAACTACCTACGGTATTAGAAGAATCCCAGGAATCGTTGGAGGTCTTGAATGGATTTGAAGAGGGTACTCAGTTCAAGACTACTTTAAGACACACACTTTGTAGATGTCCCAGCTAGATGCCGTGTGGCCTGGGAATTCTGGAATGTTCACTTTTTCTCATATATTATATTAATAAAATATATATATATCTTATATATGATATATTATCTTATGTATATTATCTTATATACATGTATATTATGAGGAAAAAAACAGGAATTAGATCAGAAACAAATGACCAGAAAAAGAGATGAGATACAAAAGCTACATATTATATACATGTATATAAGATTATGTATATTATCTCATGTATATGTATATATATCTCATATATATATCTTATATATGAGATATATATCTCATATACAGATATAGATATAGATAGACACTCTGTCACCCAGGCTGGAGTGCAGTGCCACAATCATAGTTCATTGCAGCCTCAAATTTCTGGGCTCAAGTGATTCTCCCACTTCAACCTCCTGAGTGGCTGGACTACAGGCATCTGCCACCAGGCCGGGCTAATTTTTCCTTTTTTGGAGACAGAATCTCACTCTGTTGCCCAGGCTGAGATGCAGTGGTGCGATCTCGGCTCACCGCAACCTCCGCCTCCCAGGTTCAAGCAATTTTCCTGCCTCAGCCTCCCGAGTAGCTGGGACTATAGGCACATGCCACCACACCCAGCTAATTTTTTGTATTTTAGTAGAGATGGGGTTTCACCATGTTGCCCAGGCTGGTCTTGAACTCCTGAGCTCAGATATCTGCCTGCCTCAGCCTCCCAAAGTGCTGTGATTACAGGAGTGAGCCAACGCCTCCAGTATTTTTTTTTTTTTTTTTTTTTTTTGGGTAGGAAAAGGATTTCCCTATGTTGCCCAGGCTGGACTTAAACTCCTGGCCTCAAGTGATCCTCCTGCCTCAGCCCCCTCAAAGTGCTGAGATTATAGACATGAGCCACCATGCCTGGCCCGATATTTTTAAAGGCCCCTCAAGAGGCAAAGGTGGGCAAAGGACTTTTAAGGATAAAAACAAATGCCTAGTATTGAATATTAAGTTGTTTGCTGTATTGTAACTCTCTTCTATGACAGCATTTCTTCAGTAAAGCAGAGTAAACACACACATGCCCCAAGACACAGTGACCTCTTTTTGGTAGTACAGCCCATCACAAGCAGCTGTGGCTGAACCCCTGGGTACCAGGACTAGAGAGGATAACTCCATTCTAAGTTAGGCTGAAGTTGCAGCCCCCATCAATCCAGGCTTGGTGTCTGGTGTGGGCCTGAAGGGGGGATTCTGCAAAAGGATCTAACTAGGGTGATATTTTTAAAAGTTTAGAAGCTAGAATGGCACAGGTCCTGACCCATCAGAACCTCGGCCAACACACTGTGATCTGCATACAAGTGCCAGTGATCCCTGCATTCAGCTGAGGGGGGCTGTGAAGGATGGAAGCTAGAAATCCATCAGGAGAGCTGACATTGAAAGGTGAATGGGAGCAGCACCTACCAGCGTGACCGGCTGCTTTCCTGCATGCAAAGGACTGCGCATTTCAACCTGAGACCCTGGGGTTCCTGCAGGGCATCAGCTAGATTTGTCTTCCTGCCTGGGGCGATCACCAATTATATGTGCTGTGAGGCAAACTGGCCTCCCGCCAGAGGAGGAGGTGAAGGGATTTACAGAATCTCTTTCTGATCTGACTTATTAGAGAAGTTAAAGGACACCCATCCAGAAGGCAGCACAGTGCAGAGATAAAGAAGTCAGGATTCAAATTCGTCCTATCTGGGAAGCTTAGACAAGAGCTCCTTGACCACTCTCAGGCTCAGTCCCCTCATCTGGAAAATGGGAATCCTAACAGTGCCTACCTGGCAGGAGCATGGCCACAATGAAATAAGCTAATGACACAGTGAAAGCCCTTAGACAGCCTGAACCAGAGTCACCCCTCTGTAATGGGAGTCATTATTCAAGATGGAAGGAAAGAAACAGGAATTAGATCAGAAACAAAGGACCAGGAAAAGAGATGAGATGCAAAAGCTACATGAAGTTGGCAGTGTGAAGCCTGACTCACAGGAGAGTGGATTTTGTTACTGTTTGCTTTTTCTTGTCCAGGATAATCCAAGACCAGCAGAAAGTGAGAATACCGACCGAGAGCTAAGGGCATCCTCATGGGGGTCTGTGCAGACACATTCTCATCAAGCATCCCTCTCCAAGCAGCTGGTCCAGCTCAGCTAAACTAGAGGCTGCTGTTGGTAACAAAATTAATGCTCTAGGCCAGGCACAGTGGCTTATGCCTGTAATCCCAGCACATTGGGAGGCTAAGGCAGGTGGATCACTTGAGGCCAGGAGTTTGAGACCAGCCTGGCCAACATGGTGAAACTCCATCTCCACCAAAAATACAGAAATTAGCCAGGCATGGTGGCACATGCCTGTAATCTCAGCTACTCAGGAGGCTGAGGCAGGAGAATCGCTTGAATCTGGGAGGTGGAGGGTACAGTGAACCGAGTTCGTGCCACTGCACTCCAGCCTGGGCGAGAGTGAGACTCCATCTCAAAAAAAAAAAAATTAATGTTTTGTACTTGAGAAGCACCATTTGCTGCCACTTTCCTGCCAGGGTGAAGGAAAACCAAGTCAGACCTTAAATATCACACCTTTCACACTGCAGTCTTAGTTTTCTATAAAACCACGTGACCTCTGAAAACACACTCCAGTCTCTGCAACACCTACTCATGATGCTTTGTAAAATCCACTGGCCTTTTATGGGACATCACAGATTTTTGGAAACATGCAGGTTTTCTTCTCATCTCCAGATGAGACGCCTGCTATGGATGAGTGACTAGGAGAAGAACCCAAGGTGTGCTAGTGGCAGAACAGAAGCACCTGGGATGCCAGCAGAGCAACACCATGCCAAGCAGCTGTGATTCTGTCTTCCAGAAGGTGTTTGCCTGGGAGGTGGCAAACACCATGGCTGCCTGCCTTCCCTGAGCCCTGACTTCCTAAACCTAAGACTAAAAGCATCCTGACAATTCCCAGAAGTAACTTTATCCTAGAAGGATCCAGCCAGTGGGCAGAGTTTGTTCAGCCACACCAGGATATCACATCAGTGATTGACTTACCCAGTGTATTTTTATTTTTTGATTTCAACCAATCCCCCAAACCCAGAGCCTCTTAAAGCCAGAAGAGCCACCACCATCTCCACCAAAAAAAGGGAATATTTTGAAAGTTTAATGATAACTTCACAGCCATCCATTCAGCTGAGTCCCAAGGAAATGGAAGAAATCTGAAAAATGTATTTTTAAATTGATTTAACGTTGAGCCATGTTAAATGTTTTAATTTCCAACCAATGCAATGCCCACCAAAACATCAATTAGTCCCAGCAATCAGGCAAGAATATTGGCTTCTGCTGAGGGATTCATTTATTTCAGCTCTGCTAAATATCGTCGAGGAGAAATCCAATGTAGCCTGTAGCTCCAAGGAAGTGTAATTAAGTCCAAGCAGAAACCAGATCAGGCCCTGGCTAAAATGGTGCCTTTTCTCGCACTGCCTCTCTCTGGCATCTCTCTAAAGCGAAGGCAGCAACTTGTTTGTAAGGGCCTCGTGCTGTTAACAAAAAAACACCCTTTGGCCAGGCACAGTGGCTCATGCCTATAATCCCAGCACTTTGGGAGACCGAGGCAGCTGGATTGCTTGAGTTCAGGAGTTCAAGACCAGCCTGACCAACATAATGAAACCCTGTCTCTACTAAAAATACAAAAAAATTAGCCAGGCATGGTGGTGGGTGCCTGTAATCCCAGCTACTCAGGAGGCTGAGGTGGGAGAATTGCTTGAACCCCAGAGGCAGAGGTTGTAGTGAGCTAAGATTGCAGGCTACTGCACTCCAGCCTGGGTGACAGAGAGAGACTTTGCCTCAAAAAAAAAAAAAAAAAAAAAAAAGGCGGGGGGGTCAGGCGCGGTGGCTCATGCCTATAATCCCAGCAGTTTGGGAGGCTGAGGCAGGTGGATCATGAAGTCAAGAGATCGAGACCATCCTGGTCAACATGGTGAAACCCCGTCTCTACTAAAAATATAAAAATTACCTGGGTATGGTGGTGCACACCTGTAATCCCAGCCACTCGGGAGGCTGAGGTGGGAGAATTGCTTGAACCCAGGAGGCAGAGGTTGTGGTGAGCTGAGATCACGCCATTGCACTCCAGCCTGGGTAACAAGAGCGAAACTCCGTCTCAAAAAAAAAAAGAAAAGAAAAGAAAAGCCACTTCATTCCACACAGGTTCTGTCTCCAAGCTGGAAAACAAAAGAGGCCGCAATGGGACAGAGAAAGTCTCCCTGCTGAGGAGATGGGTGGGCTTAAGAATTCGCAAGATCAAAAATCAAAACAATTGAACCCATAGAGACAGAGTAGAAGGACCAGAGGCTGGGAAGAGTAATGAGAGAGTCTGGGGGGAGGAGGAAGATGGTTAATGGGTCCAAAAAATAGAAAGAATGAATAAGACTTACTGTTCGATAGCACAACAGGGTGACTATAGTCAATAGATTATTTTGGGGGTTTTGTTTTTTTTTTTTGTTTTGAAACAGAGTCACTCTGTCACTCAGGCTAGAGGGCAGTGGTGCAGTCTCTGCCCACTGCAACCTCTGCCTCCCGGGTTAAAGCAATTCTCCTGCCTCAGCCTCCTGAGTAGCTGGGATTACAGGCACCTGCCACCATCCCCGGCTAATCTTTGTATTTTTAGTAAAAACAGGGTTTCATTATGTTGGCCAGGCTGGTCTTGAACTCCCACCCTCAGGTGATCCACCCGCCTTGGCCTCCCAAAGTGCTGTGATTACACCGCACCCAACCCTATAATCAATAGTAATTTAATTGTACATTTTAAAATAACTAAAAGAGGCTGGGTGAGGTGGCTCATGCCTGTAATCCCAGCACTTTGGGAGGCCAAGGCAGGCGGATCACAAGGTCAAGAGATCGAGACCATTCTGACCAACATGGTGAAACCCTATCTCTACTAAAAATACAAAAATTAGCCTGGCATGGTGGCACATGCCTGTAGTCCCAGCTACTTGGGAGGCTGAGGCAGGAGAATCACTTGAACCTAGGAGGCAAAGGTTGCAGTGAGCTGAGACCGTGCCACTGCATTCCAGCCTGGAGACAGAGTAAGACTCCATCTCAAAAAATAAAAAATAAACATAACTAAAAAAGTATAATTGGATTTTTTGTAGCATAAAGGATAAAGGTTTGAGGTGATGGATACCCCATTTTACATGATGTGATTATTACACATTACATGCCTGTATCAAAACATCTCATGTACCCCATAAATATGTATACCTACTATGTACCCACAAAAATTAAAATTTTAAAAAAATAAAAATAATTTGCAATATTACTTTTAATAATTATTTTTCCTTTTGGTGCCTTTTAACCATCAAGG
The DNA here is from genome assembly GCA_963574635.1 of Cheracebus regulus. Lineage (NCBI taxonomy): Eukaryota > Metazoa > Chordata > Mammalia > Primates > Pitheciidae > Cheracebus > Cheracebus regulus. Next base: position 18,022 of record CAUYQU010059875.1, read on the forward strand.
CCCCGGGGTGTCCCTGCCCTAGGTGAGGGTCTGGATGCGGGGAAGGGTCTCCCACCATCTGGAGCATCCTGTCTCTACACATGTTGGCAGGCTGCAGGGGGCAGCACAGGACGACGTGCTCAGGCCACTCACCACAGGAGCTTGGCCATTAGAACCAGCAGGGGACAACCAAGCCAAAGACCCCATGACAGGGGAGCTCCTGAAAGCAAACACAAATTAAGAGTGTACATGAAGTCGAAGCAGCAAGCAGAAGGTGGATACATCACGTCCAACTCCCCAAATCTCTCTCTGGGGCCACTCAATGCAGAACCTTGATTTTGTTCATCTCTTAAATGGGAACAATGATCCCCAAAGAGGAGGAGAGGCGGGGGAGTGAGAATTCAATGAGATTGTGTCAGTCAGCATGTACTAGATCTGCCTTGCTCTTAAGAGTCACCCAAGGGAGCTTGTTAAAAATGCCAATGCCAGGATCCCCTGGAGATTCTGATTTAGCAAGTCTGCCAGGAGGCTCGGTCATTTGTATTTTAAGCATCTCTCCCAGGTGATTCTGACAATTAAGCAAGTTTAGGAAACAAAAGATTAGGGATCTGGTCCATAGGAAGGGTTCCCCCAATGGCAGCCCTCACTTAGGACTTTGGGGTGAGTGAAGAAGGGGCACCCAGGATCTTGCCCAGGGGCACCCAGGATCTTGCCCAGCTGGGGACATGCAGGGAATACCTTTTTTTTTTTTTTTTTTTTTTTTTTTTTTTGAGATGGAGTCTCATTCTGTCACCAGGCTGGAGTGCAGTGGTGAGATCTCGGCTCACTGCAACCTCCACCTCCCTGGTTCAAGCCATTTTCCTGCCTCAGCCTCCCGAGTAGCTGGGACTACAGGTGTGCGTCACCACACCCAGCTAATTTTTGTATTTTTTTAGTAGAGATGGGGTTTCACCATGTCAGCCAGGATGGTCTTGATCTCTTGACCTCATGATCTGCCCTCCTTGGCCTCCCAAAGTACTGGGATTACAGGCATGAGCCACCGTGCTCGGCCTTAGGGAATATCTTTTTAAGGGGCCCTTGTCACTTTCTGACACTGCTATTTCAAGAGAAAACCAGTCCCACCTTTCTGCAGGGGATTTGACAACATCCATAAAATAAATAAATAAATAAAATTTTTAAGACAGAGTCTCGCTCTGTCACCCAGGCTGGAGTGCAGTGGCACGATCTTGCCTCACTGTAGCCTTTGCCTCAAGTGATTCTCCTACCTCAGCTTCCCTAGTAACTGGGACTAAGTGATGAGCCACCACACTCAGCTAATTTTTGCATTTTTGATAGAGATGGAGTTTCACCATGTTGGCCAGGCTTGTCTTGAACTTCTGACCCCAAGTGATCCGCCTGCCTCGGCCTTGCAAAGTGCTGGGATTATAGGTATGAACCGCCATACCGGACCAACATTCACCAAAATTATAAATGCACAGACCCCGTGATCTAGCAATCTCACTTTGAAGAGTTTATCCTACAGACATACTTGCACAGATGCAAATTATATCAGGTCAGGGACTGCAGCATTGTTCATTACAGAAAAAAAAAAAATAGAAACAACTAAAAGGTCCATCCATAGACATCTGGTTGAATACAGTTATGGCATAGCCCTAAAACCAACAATTGCACAGCTCCTATGCACAGCTCCAAAGTATATTATTAGGTGATGCTTGCAAGATGCAAAACAAGATGTATAATAAGCTTTTGTTGTGCAGAGATCATCTATATTTGATTTGCTGTGTAGCATAGAATATCTCTGGACAAATACACAAGAAGCTGGTAACACTGGTTGCCTCTGCAGAGGGAACTGGGTGGCTGGGGGACAGGGGATGGAGGAGAAGGTTTCATTACATGCCTTTCAGACTTTATATATTTGGAACCCTGTGCATTAACTATTGCACATGTTATCTATTCAAAACGCTTATAGATAACGTGCTATTGCACATGTTATCTATTCAAAAATGTTATAGCAAAACACTATAACATTTACAAATAATTTTTAAATGTATGTATATTGTATTTCAATGAAAAGTTGGGGTTTTGTTTGTTTTGTTTTGTTTTGTTTTGTTTTGGTGAGATGCAGTTTCACTCTTTTGCCCAGGCTGGAGTGCAATGGTACGAACTCAGCTCACTGCAACTTCTGCCCCCAGGATTCAAGTGATTCTCCTGTCTCAGCTCCTGAGTAGCTGGGATTATAAGTTCCCACCACCACACCTGGCTAATTTTTGTATTTTTAGTAGAGACGGGTTTTTGCCTTGTTGGACAGGCTGGTCTCAAACTCCTGACCTCAGATGACGTGCCTGCCTCAGCCTCCCAAAGTGCTGGGATTACAGGCATAAGCCAATGCCCCCAGCCTTAATGAAAAGTTTTTTAAAGTAATAATATAATACATCAAGAGGCATGGTTTATGTTTTCAAGTGCCACCTCTGGCCACCTGTGGCTGCAGAATGGGGAATACTCCAATTCACCATCCCTAGGTGAAGGCAGCAAAGGGAGACAGTCAAGTCAGGGAAAGGTGGAGTGGAGGTTTCATTCAAGCAACACATGCTCTGTCTTCTCTGGGCACTTGCACATGCCATTCCCTACTCCTGGGACACTATCAACCTGCCCAAGCCCATCTTCTTCTCACCTTGTGCCTCACCTGAGACATCACTCACTTTAGGAGTTTTCCTGACCCACATGTGTTCCCTGTCTGTTCCCCATTTCAGCACCCAGCCCCCTGCCTCATGCTCACCAGGGTACATATCTTCCCTCACTGCCAGGCTGCCCTGAGAGTTCAATGAGGGCAGGGGACATCACTGGCTTGTTAGAAGCTATCTCCCCAGACCATGGTCCAAATATGGTGTTAAGAACAGAAGGCATCACAAAGAAGTGAGAAAGCGAAGGGAAAGGGCGAGAGCTGTAAGAAAGGCAGGGGGGCCAGGCGGTGGCTGATGCCTGTAATCCCAGCACTTTGGGAGGCCAAGGCAGGCAGATCATGAGGTCAAGAGATCAAGACCATCTTGGCCAACATGGTGAAACCCCATCTCCACTAAAAATACAAAAATTAGCTGGGTGTGGTGGCACATGCCTGTAATCCCAGCTACTGGGAAGGCTGAGGCAGGAGAAGGGCTTGAACCCAGGAGGTGGAGATTGCAGTGGGCTGAGATCACACTACTGTACTCAAGCCTGGGTGACAGAGCAAGACTCTTTGAGAAAGAAAGAGAGAGAGAGAGAGAGAGACAAAGAAAGAAAAAGAAAGAGAGAAAGAAAGAAAGAGAGAGAAAAAAGAGTCAGAGTCGGGAGGGGAAAGAAAAAGAGAGAGAGAAAATATAAAATATACTATATATGTGTTAAAGACATTCTAGTCCCAAATTGACACTTCCTCCTTGAAGTAATTAGAAGTACTAATGGAGAGTTGAAAAGGGAGGCACGATTTCCTCCCTGTGTGGCAATGTTGTTCAGTTCAATGCAAGACACCTTCCCAATGCTTCATGTCTTCCAACTCCTGAAACACTGACGTGGAGAAGGAAACACAGGCCACGCCCTGGGGATGCTTCCTTATCTTAGCTCAGCCTTCAATCACCATCACCCTCCCTGGTCTTGTCAGATTTGAAATATCTTCTTCATTTGTAAGAGGGCCTTATCTATCTTGCTCACCTCTATATTCCCAGCCCCTACTGCAGACTTGGAGCATAGTAGGTGCCCAGTAAACATGGGTTGAATTAATTAATATTGGACAGGCCAGGCTTGGTGGCTCACGCCTGTAATCCCAACACTTCGGGAGGCTTAGGTGGGAGGATCATCTGAGGTCAGGAGTTCAAGATCAGCCTAGCCAACATGGTGAAACCTCATCTCTACTAAAAATACAAAGATTAACAGGGTGTGGTGTCACATACCTGTAATCCTAGCTACTTGGAGGTTAAGGTGGGAAAATCGCTTGAGCCTAGGAGATGGAGGTTGCAGTGAGCCGAGATCACAGCACTGCACTCCAGCCTGGGCAACAGAGTGAGATCTGACTCAATAACAATAGTTAATTATTATTGGACGGTGAGGAGGGAGTTTGCAAAGGAGCCGTTGAAATGAATTTTGTTCTGAGATTCTTTTGTGATGGGTTCTGAGTAAGGGTCGGGGAACTGGAAGGTTTTTAATGCCCCGCACCCAAGGGCAGGCACAGTTAAGGATCGTTAATTCTGAAGCTTGGTAGGGAAGCTTGATAGGACTTTGGGTTTTTCACTGAGGGCAGAGACCCCGCCCTGAATCTTAAGCATCTTCTCGGCCCAGGCCCGGCAGGTCGGACGGGGAAGGAGAGTGGAGCTGGGACACGGGGCAGAAGGCGGCTCTGCTCACCTGCGGGAGAACGCGAGGATGGGGTCCTAGTGGGACCGGCGCTCGCGGGCGCGTCCTGCCAGGAGTGAGCCTTGGCGCCATCTAGCGCCCACTGGAGGCTCTGCAGCTGCAGTGGGCTGAGCCGCTGGCGCTGGGCATGGGTCACCGCCGCTGCGTTCTCCGGGCCCAGGGAGGCGATCTGCTCTGCAGACAGTTCCTGCGGGAGGCAAAGGGGCAGCACTCTCACACGGGGCCCCTCCCTGGATTTCCCACACCTAGGGCATCTGCGCAGGATGCGCACGACTTCACCATCCCCTTTCATGTATCACGTGTGGTCCTCTTTAAGATGTTTCCTTAAAATTAGATCACTCTTGCACTACAAAATAAATGCATTTTAAAATAGAAAATTTTAAATGGAAATTTCCAAAAATAGAAAGCTGCCAGACTTGCCACAAGCAAGCATTAAATAGAAACCACAAAATAAAAATAAAACAATACTGTTGACTCCTAGCTAGATTTGTCCGCCAACAATATCTGAACCCCTGGCCTCTTAAAAAGACAGAGAGAGAATATAAAATGTACTATATAGGTGTTAAGAACATTCTAGTCCCAAACTGACATTTCCTCCTTGAGGTAATTAGAAGTACTAATGGAGAGCTGAAAAGGGAGGCACAATTTCCTCCCTATGTGGCAATGTTGTTAATGCAATACAAGACACCTTCCCAATGCTTCACGTCTTCCACCTCCTGAAACACTCATGTGGAGAAGGAAACACAGGCCCTAAAGACCAAATGCCTGAATCTGAGCCCCAGCTCTGCCACATGCTTGCTGTGTCACCTTGGACGAATTATACAGCCTCTCTGGGCTTTGGGGATAAATGTCGGACACCATAGAGAACTCATCTCCTCTGCTGACTGATTCCGATCCTTTGGTTTGTCTGCCTGAGCACCATGTGATGAGCCCTGTGAGTGCTTCATGGAGGGAAAGTGTGGTCATTTATTGGTGATGTTTGCCATGGACAACACAAGTACGAAATTCTTCAAGGACTGTGAAAAAAAGGTGTCTTCGGAAGTCACTTCCAGCTCAAAGGACTTGGTGACTCATTGGAACTGGAATACAATGGGATGGCAGGATGCTGCTCTTATAGAAGGGACTCTATATCATCCTGCTTATTTTCTAAAGGCCCTGTAGAATCTGAGAAAGGTGCTTAAGCTCCCTCATCCCTTCCTTTCCTCTCTTCCTCTCTTGCCCAGGTAGATACTTCCCTGGAATCATATCCCTCTGTGTAGAGCCCTTCCTGACACCCCACTCCAGAACACAGCTCAGGCTCCTGGAAAAAGCTCTGCCCATCTCTCCAGCCTCACACCTGGCACTCTTCACTCCAGGAGAGTGGGTACTAACCTTTCTGTGCACCCCCTTCTGCCTGGAACACTGTTCCTTCTTCATCACCAGCTGTTCTCCAAGATTCAGCATCTGGCCAGTCAACCACCATGGCTCATGCCTACAATCCCAGCACTTTAGGAGGCCGAGGCAGAATGATTAATGGAGCCCAGGAGTTTGAGATCAGCCTGGGCAACACAGTAAGACCCCATCTCTACAAAAAGTTTTTCTTTAATTAGCCAGATGTGTGGTCCTAGTTACTTAGGCTGAGGTGAGAGGATTGCTTGGGACCAGGGGGTCAAGGCTGCAGTGAGCCATTATTGTGCCGCTGCACTTCCTAGGCAACAGAGTGAGACTTTGTCTCAAAAAAAATTAAAATTCAGCATCGCCTCCTATCTTCTCACTACACACACACACACACACACACACACACACACACACACACACACGGAGAGGGCAGGTTTCATATACCATTAACACAGAGTCTATATTCTAAAAATTATCTCTTTTATCAATGTTGCTGACTTGCGACCCACAGGCCAGATTGAATCTCTAGGTCTACTGCACTGTGTTTTCAAAAATAAATTCAGATTGGCTGCCAACATTTAATTATCAGGCGATTCCATATGAAAATGAAGATTTCTGACTTCTCCAAAAAAGTAAAAAGGAAAATTCAGCAATACTGGGCCCACATGGTCACACTGCATGAATGTGCTAGGGATTAGAAGCAGCCTCCACATTTAGACAGGGCTCTCCAGTTTACTTCAGTCCCTACCTAGCTGACTGCACTTTACATTACCTTTCAAGCCCCTGAAGGCACTGGGTGATAACCCCTTCACCTGTGCATCCTTAGATGCACCTACCCTGGAGCCTGCCACAATGTAGGCTCACATCACTTCAGGTCAGTAGGGATTTCTGGAATAGATACCTGTAGAAGGAAGCAGCACAACAGCACTCCAGACAAGACCAAGAGAAAGTGCTTAGCAAAATGCCAGCATCCAAGACCAAGCTGCTTGTCCCATGCAGAGTGCCCCAGAGGGGAAGCAGGTATTTGCTCAATGGCCTGGAGGACTGCTATTTATTGCCCTCAAACAATTAGGCCGCAATGTGCTGGGAACTGTCCAGGGTGCTGAAGTGATTGACGGTCGGCTATCTTTCTTGAAATGAACCAGTGATGTGGCACTAGGGGAGTTTGTCGAGACTGGTTTGTGTGTTTTATCCAGGAGTGGTGGACAGAATGTGTCCCCACATTACCCAGCAAGCAGGAACGCCAGGGTCACTGCCTCATCAGAGCAGACTATTCCCACCAAACACTCCCCTAATCTTGTACACAGACAGAAAACAAGGACCTGTCACTAGACAC
>CAUYQU010059876.1:0-67976 GCA_963574635.1 Cheracebus regulus
CAGTATCACATTACACCTATTTTAAAAGTGACCACATAATTGGAAGTAAATCACTCCTCAGCAATTGCATAGCATCTCACAGGTTTAAATAAAATATTGGTTGGCTGCTTATTTGTTATTTTCATCCCCTATTCCTTCCTGTCTTCATCGTTAAGCACAATTATTGGCATAAAAGAGGTTTTTAATACCCATTTTTAGACTGTATTCTAGCCTGGGCAATAGAACAAGAATCCTGTTCTCTCTCTCTCTCTCTTTCTCTTTCTCTCTTTCATTCTTTTCTCTCTTTTTCTTTCTTTCAAAAAAAAAAATTCTAAACCTGGAGAATTTTTATAAATCAAATTTTTATGTAATTTGCTTTGTGTGTATCCCATCACTGTTTGCATAGATTTCAACACTCATGAAAAACAACAATCAGACTCTCCATTCCCTAAGTTTTTTGCGTAAATAACACGGTTTGCTGAAAAGAGCTTTAGTCCTGATGCATTTGGCCTCAGAAGGAAGTATAATATGCCTTGAAATATTTATTTTTGGGATTTGGCCATTCCACTGTTTTTCAATGATACAAGCATTATTTTTTTAAACCAAGAAGCATTGCTTTTTTTTTTTCCTGATGCCATTTCTAAAGCCCCCTCCACGTAACACAGATCCATATAAACGATGCCTGTATTGATTACTGCCACAATCTTTTCTCTACAAACATCACATCATCTTTGAGATACTTTGTTATTCCTATTTCAACTCAGCAGGTGATTTTGTTCCCCTAGTGGATACAAAAGACTGATTTGAAGGTGGAAATGGTTTCTTTTACCCATCTTTGAAGTCTGTAAGGCCCTGAAGATGATCGATATTTGTTTTTATGTTATCAATATCTCGAAGATGCTGTGAGACGCAAACGTTTGAGAAAGGCACACCACCCCAGCTACAACAATGAAAAGCACTTACTCTTCAGGGTGAGGTGGTTCAAATAAAAACAGAATTTCAAAATAGCTCTCAGTTACTGGGATAAATGCAAGTTAGAATGCATCCATGGGAAGAGCCTTGAGATGGCTGTCAGTGCCAAGCATGAAGGAAGAAGGATGAACCAAAGAAGTTGAAATACATGCTCTAAAATTCTGAGGGAACCAAAAGAGTTAGGTGTACTATAAGCCAAGGGAACAGAGAGCTTCTGGGGGGTGGGGTGGGAACAAAGTGGTAAATTATGTTAAATATTGCAAAAATGCCTGGTATAAAGATATTAAAGCATGCACATCAGTTATATCATTATGGAGATCATCGGTGGACAGGACACAAAGGGTTAGTGTTGTGAAGAAAAAGTTCCACAGCTGATAATTAAATGGGAGATGAAAAGAAGAGACAAACCTTAAACTCTTATTTTAAAGTTGGAATGAGAAATAGAAGAAGCAATAAGGTAGAAACTAGAGGAGTTTTAGCATTAAGCAATTTTGTATATAGACTGGAGACTGAATCAATTAATTATGTCTCACCCCATATGTCTGTAATCAATTTGCCAACATTATATTCCAAGGTTGGCAATAAAAAGCCATGAATATTACTGCCTTATGTGTATAGACAGCATAGAACCTTGTCCAGAAGATGAAAAGTGGCACGTGGTCAGGGACATTCGGACTGACCGTTGCTGGGGAACGTAAGTCATACTGCAGGATTCTCTCATTTCAGATGCAGCGAGCAAGGAGCACCTGGGCCTCTTTCTCCAACTCATGATTGGGCACATGGCTTTTCTGAAATAGGACGGCCAACATATTATGGGAAAAGATTCTTTGGCCTGTACCTTTGGGAAAAAAATGTGTGAAAGAGCAACTAACTAGATAATTTCACAGTAAGGCTCAGAGCTTTGTGGTTAACTCCAGCCAGCTGGATCTTTGATCTATATTAGGCTGGGAGAAAATCAGAAATTCAGCAACCCACTCAGGGACATTCTAAAACTTCAGTTAATTAGATTTTAATAAACAAGGTCATCTCTATTGGCAAACTTACTCAGTAATTTAGAGGGTGAACCATTTATGATGCAGTCCAGCTTATACAAATTAAAAGACATATAAATCCTCCCCTCAGAAGTGGGGCAATAAAAATCCATCACTGTTAATCAAGACAGAGCAAATGCCTCAAAGAAAATAGTAGGAAGCCCACACCTATCAGGCTATGTATATCTTGAAGAGTGAAAAACTCAATTTAGCAATTTCACTTTTTTCAGAATAAATAAAGCATCTGAGTATCTCGTTTGTGTGAATTTATCCTTCTCTTGTGAGGATCCAGAAGGAGAAATTGCCACATGCGTTTACAGAGCAGAGTCTCCAGGTTGCAAATAATCTGAAAATAGAAGAGGAAAATGAGGCAAACAAGTCTGTGGAAGATTGAGTCATTTTATTTCCTTGAGGTGAACAAAATCTTGATGACCAATCCTAAGTTTAATACTTAGAGACTATTGGATTAGTCTGCTCACACTGCCATCACAAGACACCACGGACCACGTGGCTTAGACATTTATATCCTGATAGTTCTGAAAGCTTGAAGTCCAAGATCAACATGCTGGTAGGGTTGGTTTCTGGTGACGCCTCTCTCCTTGGCTTGTGGAGGGTCACCTTCACACTGTGTCCTCATATGGCCTTTCTGTGAACTCCCATGTTTCTTCCTCTTCCTATACGGCCACCAGTCTCATCACATTAGGGCTCCATTCTTAGGGCCTCATTTTACCTAAGTAATTTCCTCAATGACCCTGTCTCCAAACACAATTGCATTGGGGGTTAGGGCTTAACAGATGGATTTTCAGAGGACACAATTCTGTCCATAACAGTTGTATATAATGTTTTATATTGAGTTTTAGAAAATATTAATTCTGAAAAATGACAATAAATTTCTGAAGGGGGAAAAACAGATGTCTGGTCTTCCAAGCAAGAGATCTGGGTGATAATTTCATGGGTATGCTAATATGTAACAATGCCTAAGCTGTATATTTAAGATGTGTGCACTTCTCTCTATGAAAGTTATAGCTCAAGAAGGAAACACCATTGTTGGCTTATCGTTGTTTTCTAAGACATAGTAGAAATTCCCAATCCTGGGCTCTTCACAATAAGAGTCCAAGTTACCGTTTCAGCATTTCACGTGTCTTGGTGTTTCAGGAATACAGAATATAATGTGCTATCGAAATCGCCTCCTTGGCATATAAACCATTTACTGTTCCTCAGCGTTGTTGTTTACTTTCACACAATCCTCTGTTTGCACATGTTGCTGCCTTTTCTAGGATGTCTTTCCTCTTTTCTTTTCCTAACTCAATCCCACTGATCCCTCAGGCCTTGTAAAGTTGTCATCTCTTCTGTGAAACTCTCCCTGACCCCTCCAAGATCAATTAATTGCGCTTCCTCTGGGAAGAAGTGTATTATCCCTAGATAATAGAACTGTATTTCCCATAGAAATTGACTCACAGGATAACGTAGTTATGGTGGACATAGATTGTTAATTTTCTGGGGCCTTCTTGGTTTCAGATATTTATCTCTTGGTGTTCACAGTACATTCTTACCATGTATCCTCCTTTTTGGATTGAGTCATTTGACCAACAAAAAAATCTAACTCTAATGATGTAATAATCTTTATAATTATCTGTCCTCCTCACTGCAATGTGAACTCCTTGAGTAAAGAGTATTTAATTTTTTGGAACTTGACCTTGATATTGCAGTGGTACTAACTCTGTATTATAAGTAAATTTCACCTTTCTAGAAGCAGACACTTCGCATCGTGAATTAACTCTGGTACATTTTATCGTCACATTTTTGTTGACATAAATAAGGGGTTAGAAGGCAAGATTTTGATAACACAATTTACGGTATCCACCTTTTTCCCTGGCAGAATGGTATTCTGTTTAAGAAAAGGGACTCTGATGTCAAGCTGTGTTTAGTTTCTGTGTCCTCTTTGCATGTTGGGCAAGTTCCCTAACATAACATTAATTTCCTCATCTATTAAAAAACATTTTGGGTGAAATTTAAACAAATTAATGGACTTTGTAATTACTTAGCACAGTGCCTACCGTGCAGCATTTAATCAATATTAAGTTAAACCATGTGAAATTGTCAATATTCACTTAGTTGTTTATACACAAAATTAGCAATTTCATATGATTCAGGCTATTGTTAACTATATTAAAATTATCATTATCACTACTCTTTACTGTCCAACATCAGCTCATAATCATTTCCTTTAATACTTAATAGGATGGGACACAAATTCAACACGTGTGTAAAGAAGGCTAATTCTGCCTTGGGCTCATGCTTTTTCTTAGGTAATGAAGGATGATTTTCATCTGTAACAGGAGAGAGTTCAAGACAGGCAGGGGCAGCTGACCAAGCCTCCTCCCCTACCTCTGAGCGTGGTTGTCTCTTGTAGCTTCCTCAGCTTCAAAATTAATTCCCAAAGCACATAGACTAACATTCTAATTCAGTATACACATTCTAACAACATCTAAGTATGAATTTCCTTAAACTTTTATCTGCAATCTGACTTGAAAAAGTACTCAGAAACTTACTTGTTATCACTTTCAGATAGAATTTGCTTCCTTATTAATTCAACAAAAATTTATTGAGTGTCCACTGCATTCCAGGCACTGCCTGGTCTGGTGGGAAATGCAAAGATTAATCAGTCTTTAATCTTCAAGGAGCACACAATTTACTAGGCTTTTCAATGTTGCTTTAGTTTATTTATAACTGAATAATTAAATTAATACTCTATTCCCCATCATAGCACATCAGGGATCTACATGTTTTGTTTCTGTTTCTTTTTACTACTTTTCTGGTGCCTTTCCTATTCTCTTTTTTTCCTAGTATTGCAATCCGAGTTCTTTAAGAATATAGTTACCCCCTTTGAATAATTTTAATCTCCTAGTTTAATTCCTTTAATAAAGTTCATATTCATTTAGTTATAAGCATACCTAAGGGAATCATGCATTTTTATTATAATTAGATAATGAATATTCGATGACTGAGATTCTGAAATAAAAATTATAATGCCAGTGATGAAAATCCACAATATCTAGAATCTTTTATTACAGAATTACCAATGAGAATAATCTACTGGGAATAACTAATTTGTTCAAGCTGGTGAAAGCAGTGGATGTGGAAGTAAACGTTTTAATATTGCGCAATAGAAATGTTCTCTCCTTTATTTAATGTCTACTATTGGAAAACTGTAGGACACATTACTAATAATGCCATTCCTAAATACAATGCCCCTTTGAGATGGTGAACAATGGTATTAGTTCACAGGCCCCATGCTTAAAATGTAACTCAGTGGAGTGAGATGGAGAACTTCCTCCTCCCTGTGTATCTTTTGATCGTCTTGTGTATTGTTGCTCTGGGTATTCGTTAAACAACCACACTAGCTCATTTCAGATGGGCATACAAGAAATTCCTACTTCTCTAGGAAATGTCAGATATTCCTGGTGTAGCAAGTAAATAGATCAAAAGGAAGCACAACTATTTAGAAGAAGGTGGAAGAGAGTGAGATAAATGGATTTTTTCATTTGAGTATATTCTAGTTATAAAAAGAGACAGAATGTTGAGGTAGGCAGGAGACAGACATTCAGGACAGGGAATATAAATTAAGAAGCCAGGTAGGAGATCTCTCACATGAATAGGTCAGATTTGAGGGGAGACAGAATTGCATAGAATCAAAATATAATTGACTCAGAAGGCATTTTACAAAAAGGGAATATGTTAGACTTCTATAATCCATGTGCAATTATGTCTCTGTGTGTACGTAATTTGTGTCTTCAGTTAACTTCACCAACTATGTTTTTTGTTGTATTCAGTAAATTCCTGAATGCAGGCTTCTACTTGATTTCTGGCAAAGAAGGGAAAGACTTATTTCTAGGGTATAAAAAAAGAGACACACAGAGAGAGAAGGTGGGAGGGAGGGAGGGAAGAAGAAGGAAGGGAGAGAGAAAAAGCCAAAGGTAATTGCACACAGCCTCTTTGGCAGAGAGAGAGTCCCTGGGCACCAGAGGGAGGCAGTTTAACTCACCGCCGTCCACTCTCCTCTGGACCTGAGGATATTGGGCTCATCCTGTGTTTAACTTACTTGAGATAGGAAATGATACTCTGGTTGATGCTGGAAAACACTGCCTATTACTATCACAATTGTACAATTACAGTGTACAGTATACTGCCTATTACTATCATTACTGTGTAATGTTCTTTGTCTTTGTCTGTCTGGATTATTTTCATATTTGGCAGGCTGACTTCTGGCAATCCAAGATTTAAAATGTGTTTTAATCGAATATACCCGAAGTTTCGATAACACCACTGCTGGAGTCAGTCTCACCTCACTGGTTAATCATCTCACCATGTATTGAGTTCCTATGCCTTTTGCTGCCTCGAATTTTGCCAGTGATGGCATAAGCTTCCTCATAGAACTCCGACTTGTCCTGCTCACTCATTGGTTACAGATACTGACTTAGGCATCCCACCAGGTAATTCATCTGCTTCTCCTAGCCCTCCATAAAACCCCCCACCCATGCAGGAATACTATATTAATAGTGTCCTTGGAATCCTAACTTAAGAGCTTCAACTATAACCACTCTATGACTCTGATGGTTCTGCTGGGCTTGCTGTGGGAATGGCAGCCCACTGGGTGGCTGCCAAGGATATATTTGCATGAAAGTCAGCAGTCTTCTGAGCCTAAAGGAAGGAGAGAGTTGAGGGACCGAGACTTGTTCTCAGGATAATGTTTTAGGCGTAGGCGAAAGGAGTAGTTTTGAATAGGATGAGAGGCCACTCAAATCGTTTCAAGTTATTGGTAAGGAGACAACAAAAAAACTGAATTAAATGACTCTCTTCACCTGAATTTGAGGCATCAAGTGGGACTCAACTCCAGAGATGGGGCTCAGATCCTGAACCAAGTTGAGGACTAGCTAAAACAGGACTGGGGCAGGAGCAGCTTTCCAGGAGACACACCCACCAGCGTGCCATGTCAATTTACCATCGCCATGGCAACACCTGGGCGTTAGCACCCCTTCCCATGACAATGACCTGATGACCCCAAAGTTACTACCCCTTTTCTAGAAAGTTCTGCATAAGTCACTCCTTAATCTACATGTAATTCAAGGTCGGTATACACATGACTGCAGAACTGCCCTGAGTTGCTACTCTCAGCACACAGCCTGTGGGGTAACCCTGCTCTGTGGGAGCAGCCATGGAGCTGTAGCACTGCCACTTCAGTTAGAGCTGTTTTCTTCTATCATATCATCAGCTTGCCCTTGAATTCTTTCCTGGGCAAAGACAAGAACCCTCCTGGGCTAAGCTCCACTTTGGGGCTCATTTGCCTTATATCAAAGTCATGGTGGGTAATTGAGTTGGATTCAGTGTCCTGAGCATTGGACACCCCACATCTGTCCTAAGAAAGTGCCAGAGACATCCAAGCAGAAGCTGGAATAGGAGAGAAGGTCATGGACAGATGCTATGAGGCAACTGGAAAACCTGAATGTACATTCACACTTAAGCCAACCACTGGGAACTCTGGAATAATGGAATAGAATCTGAGAGTAGCTAAAGTTTCTAAGACTACTAATTCAGAGGGAACCAGGGAAATGCAATTTGTCTGATGTGGCATGTGGAAATACAAGTCTCAATGGCCAAAGAAAGGAATGACAAGTTTTTAAAAACCTGATTTTGACCTGAGTTTTCAGAATCACGGTTTAAGAAAAAGTGGAATATTTTGTATAGTTATGTTCATGTGGTCCTTAGATGTGTTTTGCTGACTCATCTGGGACCTTGCTAGAAATGCAGAATTACAGATTCCACCCTAGACTTACTGCAAAAGAATCTGTATTTAGCAATAGTGCCAGGTAATCTGTATGCACAAGACTTTAGGGAATAAGAGATAAACTGATGGATTGGGAGTTAATTTGGCCAGCAGACAAAAATAGCAATTTCACTGTCTGTCTTATTAGAATATATGTCTGATTCCTGTAGGTAATTGAGTTTTAGTTATGGTAGTATAATTCAGCCCACAATATGTTAGAATTTGTATGATAATATTTTTACAAAATTATGCAATCTATACTTTAAATCTGTAATATTTCAGTTATGTTTTTGGCTCTAGGTTTGTGAATCAACCTATAAAAGGAATTCCACTCCAATGAAGAAGAAAATATCTACCATAAAATCAATATAAACATCCATCTCGTAGGCAGTTATTCTCAAAGGGCAATTAATGCATCATGAGCATCTTGGGGACCTTGATGACCTTGATGTACTAGAAGTTTTCGGATAGAAGTAAGATATTTGAAATCTTGAATATCAGATGAGAGTGATTCTAATACTCCCAAACTTGAAATAAACATAAAAATAAAACTGAAATAGCCTCTATAAGTAAGTAATTTGTATTTCCAAAAGTAAGCAATAGTTGTTCTTTAGTATTCACACAAGTATTCATTTTTTGATGATCATTACAATCAATGAGTAGTATTGGATAAAGGAAACAACCTATTTCAGGCAAAGAAATTAACTTCTAGATAATTTAATTCAAATTACCCATGAAACAGATGAGAAAACTAAGCTCTAGAAAGGTAAGGAATCTTTGCTTAAGATCACAGTGTTTATTAATATGTCTAATTTATTTATTTGAGACAGTCTCACGCTATCACTTACGCTAAAGGACGGTAGTGCAAACATGTCTCACTGCAGCCTCAACCTCCAGGGCTCAAGTAATCCTTCTACCTCAGCCTTCCAAGCAGCTGGGACCACAGATGCATGCCACCACACCTGGCTAATTTTAAAATTTTATTTGTAGAGATAGAATTTCGTCATGTTGGTCAGGCTGGTCTCCAACTCCTAGGTTCAAGCAATTCTCTCACCTTAGCTTCCCAAAGTGCTGGGATTATAGGCATGAGACACTATGCCTAGCCCAATATTTCTTCTTTATATCTTTTTTTTACATATACAATTTGATTTCTGTTTAATATATATGCATCTAACATAATGTTCATGGCATTTTAGACTTTAATTTTAGTATATCAGTCTGATGATTTTAGAATTGCAAAATGCTTACTTTCTTGGTTAACTGGAACTGTATACATAATCATTGCAATTCTGGACCACAATGACCTCGAACCTCCCATTTCTTTGACCATCTCATTTCCCACTATTTTTTCATCCAATTGCCCTTCAGCCACCTACTCCCCTGGTGATACCCTTGACCTAGTCATTATCTCTTCAAACTTTTATTCTAGTTATGCTGACTTCTGACCACTATTTTTAATTTTCCAGTTCATTTACTCTGGTTCTCAAATATAGTATTTATTCTACTGGGACTTTCAATTCATTGACTATCACTTTTTCACTCTCTTGTCCTCACTCCTCTTCTTCATTAGTTTAGATTCCAAGGTCCATTTTAATTATCACACCTTTGAAAAACGAACAAACAACTTCAGCTGTCTCCATTGTATTTGTCAGCAAAACTCCAACAGTGTTTACATGTCATTCTCTGCTAACCTTTGCTAACCCATTTAGTCAATCCTAGTGACTTATTCTGGTCATTTTCACTCCTATTCTCTTAACAGACTCTTCTCCCTGCCATTCTCCCCTCCCTACATCTCTTCAAACCTCAAACACCTTTTCTCCTTCCTGCCTCACTAAGTGACATTACCTGGAAACCAACTCTGGGAATGCCAGATGTTATTTTACTTCACCCGAGCAGTAAAACTTGGAGAAAAGCAAACAAAAGGTGCTGACCAGTCATGCTTTACATCAAGACCATGATTATCACCTGGGTCCTCAGACCTGCAGGACAACCCTATCACTTTCTCTAGTCAATTCCATCTTCCACTCATTCTCTTCCACTTCTGGCCAAGACTTTTTCCCTCCACATCTCAGGATCAGCAAATGATCTCATCTCATATTTCTATATAAGGAAAGAAAAAAAGGAATCAATCTAAGTAGAATTAAATCATCTTCCTGTCCACAAACCTATCTACAGCTGGATCTGTATATTCAGCTTTTCCTGATATGATGGATGAAAAGTCCCTTCAAATGTAAGGCCAACCTACCAGGCTCCCAGCCTCTTGCCTGATCAAGCTCTTCTCTCCTGGTGGTGCACTCTGTTCTGCTTTTGTCTTCATGGTTTCCTTTCCTATTGGGTCACTACCCCCAGCATAAAAATTTCCTACAGTGCTTCTCAACTTAACCATGTAAGCTTTGCTCTCATGGATCCTTATTCTCCTCTATCTGTTGTCCCATTTCTCTGCTGAGCTTTTTTTTTTTTTTTTTTTTTTAAAGAAAAAAAGATCTCCCAGAAGAGCTTTGTGCACTCAATACTTAAGTTTAAAAAGGCGGGCTTGCTTTCAGCAAAAGTAAATTTGGAAATCTTGGTCAATCTTTCTGTTGAAGACAATGAGGAAAGCTAGACAAAATACAGATATGCATAAAAGCTATCAAGGTAGGTGGCAGCTGAGAGGCTAAATGGCCCTTTTCATAGCTTGAGGGGCCTAAGGGAACAGAATCTGGAGCCCAGGGGCTGTGGTGGGCAGTAGGGGTCTCTGGGAACCTTCCTTTGCTTTGACTTGAGACCCTGAAGAACTGCACTTCAGTATTAAGAGTGAACAGAGCCACATATGCCATCATTGGTTCTGCAGCTGAGCTTCAAATCATTCCAATCTAAATCTGATCAAGGCTATACCTCAGTGATGCAAAGAACTTAAAACACTGATGCCCTTTTTACCTTCTCTGGGCTCATGTGCCATTGTTATTTATTTTCCCCTGAAAATAATTCCTTAATGTTTCCTTTAGGGAAAATCTACGGTTGAAAGATTCTCTTATTTTTTATTTGTCGAACACAATTTTAGTTCATCTTCATTCTTGAAGTAGAAATAGATTATTCTATGTTAGATGTCATATTTTTCCTTCTTTCCTTCCTCCCTTCCTTCCCCTCCACTTTCTGTCCTTCTCTCTCTCCCTCCTTCCCTTTCTTCCTTCATCCCTCCCTCTCTTCCTTCCTCCCTCCCTTCCTCTCTCTCCTTCCCTCTCTCTCTCCCTTCCTTCCTTCTTTTCCTCCCTCCTTATTTATGAGTCAGAGTCTTGCTCGGTCATTGAGGCCTGGGCTGGAGTGCAGTGACATGATCTCGGCTCGCTACAACCTCCGCCTCCAGGTTTCAAGCGATCCTTGTACCTTAGGCTCCCAAGTAGCTGGGATAACAGGTGCATGACACCACACGTGGCTAATTTTTGTATTTTTAGTAGAGAGGGGGTTTTCCCATCTTGGCCAGACTGGTCTCGAATTCCTAGCCTCACGTGATCTGCCTGTCTCGGCCTCCCAAAGTGCTGGGATTATAGGTGTGAGCCACAGAGCCCAGCCATTTTCTTTCAATAATTTAAAAATATTTCTTTGTCATCTGACTTTTGTGTTTCATGTTGGCTGTCTATCAGTATAATTGTGGCTTATTTAAAGATATTTTGTGTGGGTTTTTTTCTGGCTCATTTGAAAGATTTCTTTTAGTTTTTTAGCAGTTTTACTATTACAAAACAAAGATTTCAAGTGCTTCTTCATGCCACACTGACTTTGGAAAATTCTTAATCAATGCTTGTTTCTGCCTTCCTTCTTGTTTTGGGACTCTAATAATATACATATTTTCAGATCTTCTTCCTTGTATTCTCTATTTGTCTTTATTTGTATTTTCTACCTTGTATTTCTTCATACTTCTTTCTAAATATATATTTTGCACTTGCCTATTTTCCAGGTAACTCATTTTTCTATTTACTTGTGTCTAATCCAGTGTCCCTCAACCTTCCCCTTCAAAGAATCATTTTATACATTTTTTTTTCCATTCATGTTTCCATAAAATCCCACTACAGATATACCATTGAAAAAAATGAGAAAAAGATAAATAGTCACTTTTGGAAATCCAAGAGACTCATAAATCTATGAAATCATGCTCAAACTCATTGTCTTCAGGGTTATAAAAATTAAAACCTCAATGAAATACTATTGAACAACTATCAAAATAGCTAAAATTTAAAAAATGACATTACTAAGTGTTGGTAAGTATGAGAAGCAACACACTTTAAATCACTTTTCATAAATATGTAAACTGATAAAACTGTTTTTAAAAAGTTTTTCCGTTACCTATTAAAGTTGAAGATTCACATGATCTTTGATCCAGCAATTCTATTCTTAGATAGAAATGGATTCCCCCCAAATCATGTTCAGGTACACTCAGAGATCTGGACAAAAAGGTTCATATCATTTTGGACCAGCTCAAAACTAGAAACAACCCAGGTATTGTGGTCCAAATGTTTGACTTCCCCCAAAATTAATATGGTAAAATCCTAACTCACAAGGTGATAGTATTATGAGGTGGGACCTTCAGAAAGTGGGAAGGTGAAGCCCTCATGAATGGGATTAGTGCCCTTATAAAAGAGGCTCAAGAGAGATCCCACACTCCTTCCACCATGTGAGAGGAGGACACAGTGAGAGTGCCTTCTATAAGGAAGTGCTTCCTCACCAGATACCAGATCCTGCCACTGCCTTGATCTTGGACTTGTCAGCCTTTAGAACTGTGAGAAAGCAATTTCTATTGTTTATAAACTAACCAGTCTATGCTATTTTGTCATAACATTTCACACAAAGACACCAAGTGTTTATCAACAATTTATGTGGGAACATATTTACACTGTGGAACACTATAACAATGAAAGTAAACTATAGCTGTATATCACAACCTGGAAAAAATTCACAAATTTAATCTTGAGCAAAGGCAGTCTAGGCATAAGGAATTATATATCGCCGTATTCCTTTGTTATAAAGTATAGAAACTTGCAAACCTAATTTATGGTGTTAGAATTCAGGATAGTGTATATTTTGGGGAGATGGGAGCAATAGTGATTCAGTGTCACATGAGGGCACTCTAGGCTGCTGGCAATATTTCTTTTGTTATTTTTTTGATCTGTGTGGGGGTTACATGAGTAGTTCCTTTGGGATAAATCATTGAGCTCCTTGAGGATAAATCATTAATCATATATTTCATCTCATGCTCTCATTTAGATGTCACATCTCCCGATAAAAAAGCTTTGGAAAAAAAATTAATAGCAGACATCATTGGGGAGCTGGAAGTTAGGGATGAGAAGAAGGCTTTCATCGTATCTCTTTCTACAACTTTGGGTTTTTAAACCAAGTAAATGTGTTACTATTTGAAAATGTTATCAAATTTTTGGCCAAGATGCAAAATTCAACAGTAAACTAAAATCTCACATGAGAGTCCTGTGGTCCATGGTTATTTCAGGGTCTGGGGATAGGGAAAGGGTGTCTGCATGTGCTTTGGTTTGGGCCTGTGTCTTCAGGCAAGGGCATCAGTGGCAGAAGGCTGGACACAGTGAAGCTCTCTGAATGAGCTTCTCAGACTAACTGCAAGATTTCATTAGAGCCTCTGCTGCTAACTCTGTCCAGACTTAGGAGAAATCAGAGGAGATGTAAATATTTCTTTTGGATATTTCCAGAATTTCTATTTGCGTCCTGGCTCATTTGAACATGGCTCAAATGAAAACAGTTCCATTGATGTGCTTATCTCACTGACAGCTACTTTTTTTTTTTTTTTGCCTCTTGCCAAAGAAATAATCATCTTGTGATATTCTCCAAGGGACATTTGGAAAACATGTTGAAAAATATACACATAAATATTCACTCATGTATTTTGTGTTTTAACATGAATAGTAACCAAATTCTATGTCATAAAATTCACATTTCACAAGGTCTACTTATTGAGTATATTCAAATAGTTATTATTTTTGTGGTAGTTGAAATAACTAGCATACATGAGCAAAGCCAGTAGCTAAGTAGGGTAAGTAAGCTATAAATCCTGGAATTTTCTTTTAAAGATTTGCAATGTGTAAACTGTGATTTTACTTTACTATGGAATTCTTTCTTGGGGGAAAATATTTTACTATAAATAGTACCTCTGTTAAATTGTGGTTTGATTATAATCAGTAATTCTTGGGTCAAGTCTATACCCCCATCACAAGCCATTCTTTGGAGACTTCGTGTCCTGAGATAAAATATATGCCTACTTGTTTTGTTCTTTCATCTGTATCTGAAGATGTGTGCATAGCACTTTTGCTCTTTTATTCAAATCTCAATTTGTGGTTCTCAGGGACACCTTGCCCTAGGACAGAAGACATTTCTGATCCACTTGGCCAGGGATGGTGCATCATATAATAGCTGCTAGGGGAGCAGGCCAGTGAGTTGCCCTCTGTCCTCTGATTCTGTACTACAGAAACTATTTCCTCCACTACATGTCAGAACATTCTAGGGCAGAATTCCTCTAACTGTGGTCAGGAGACAACTAGGGGATTCTTAATGCCTTTCAGGGGATCCATGAACTATTGGACCCAATCATTTTCATAACAATACTGAGACATAGTTTTCCTTTTTTATTCTCATTCTCTCATGGGTGTATAATGAAACATCACCACTCTCTTATTAATCTTTTTTTTTATTTTTAGAATAATTTGGTTTTTATAAAAAAATAAAAGCATGTTATGCTAATAAGTAGAGTTTTTAAATGTTACCTTAAAATAAATTAATAAAGTATATCAGTTTTAATTTCTAATACATTAAATACTGATATATGTAAAACTCATAAAAGTAAAAGCTTTTTGGATCTTTGATTTTTATGACTATCAAGAATTCCTAAGATTTAAAAAGTCTGATAATTATTGCTCCAGAGGAATTAATCTTAATCCATATACTTGGCTGTTCAATAAATATCACATGGCTTTTATTTTCCCTAAAGTGAGCTTTGAAAAGCCATTCCGCTGTTTACTCTGTGGTGGGAAACTCAGTGTCAGTGGCACAACTTCACTGTACTATCTGGACTCACCAAACAGGAAGAAGAAAGTGGGTATAGCTGTTTTTATAGAAACCTTGGAGACTGGACAAGGTGAAAGGGAAGAAAAATATTCAAGAGAGCTCTTCATAGTGAAGTCACTCAAGAAATCTTTCATCCTTTTTATACTATTTTATACTCTTTATGCTATAAATTCCCATGAATAAAATCTTTTGTTAATTCCACTCAAATTCCACTGTTGATACAAGGGACAGATATATGGAATTGTGTCTAACAGACTTTGGATACTGAACACATATTGCTGAGCAAATAAATAAATGATTGTTTCTAAGAGAGTTAATTAAAATTATCACCTAAAAATTAAGAAAAAAATACATTATAGCATTCAAATAGCAATTACTGGCTGAAAATAACCATGCTTTTCAGTGCTAGAAATAAACATAATTGCTTAACATATAGACGAATAAGACACATATCACTGAATCAATGTTCAATAATTTACAAAAAATGATAAATCCTACTGCTTTATATAATCATCATTCAGTAAATCAATATATCATTACTGTCCCTTCTGCTTACTGTCTTCTCTTCCTTCTGCATAATGGTGAAACTGTAGTTAAAATGCAATGACATATCTTCTCACATAAAAACATTAATTTTTATTATCTTTAAAATAATGCTAGGTCATTTGTGAGCTAATTCCTGCAATAACATAACATCTGAAGTAAACCTAAAACATCTGACTTGAACAGGCGTAAAAGATAATTGACGATTTACAGAGGATTTTTTTTTCTGTAAGAGGCATCAAAAAAAAAAGAAAGAAAGAAAAGAAAAAAAAGAAAGAAAAAAGTTATGTTGCATGACCCAAAGCAGAATGCATTAAAGTCATCTTCGTTCATTCCTCTTTCCATAGTTCACTGGACAAGCACTTATCTCCTTGAAAATAATTCATTTGTTTGCTTTCATGTCTTCCTGCTCATCTCCCTTTTATCCCATTTCCTTCTCTATCTCGTCTAGGTTCTTTTCATGTAAATTGGTTTAGCTTCTGTGGTGGGTAGAACTGTGTCTTCCAAAAAGATATTTTCAGGTTCTAACCCCTGGTACTTCTAGATATGATCTTTGCAGATGTAATCAAGTCATACTTGATTAAATGGCCCTGATCTGATGCCTGTGTCTTAATAAGAGCGGGGAGATTTGGACACAGAAGACGCAGAGAGAATGCCACATGACAAGAGAGGCTGAGGTTGGGGTGTGTCTACAAGCCAACAACACCAAGGATTGCTGGCAACTGCCAGAAGCTAGGAGAGAGACCATGACCCTGCTGATACTTTGATTTCAGGATTCTGGCCTCTAGAATTGTAAGAGAATACATTTCTGCTGCTTTAGGCTGCTCTGTTTATGGTACTTTGTTGCTGCAGCTCTAAGATAGTAACGCAGCTTGTCTCAGAACTTCTCAATTCCCTCTCCATTTATTACTCTGATCAGCATGATCAGATATCGATCATGCTGATCAGAGTAACCGATATTTCTTTTTTTTAAAGTTTCAGGATGCATGTGCAGGACATGCAGGTCTGTGACATAGGTAAATGTGTGCCATGGTGGTTTACTGCACCTATCAACCCATCACCTAGGCATGGAATGAGAATTGATATTTCTTAGAAGGAAAGAAGAGCATCTTCGGCTACTTGGATGCTGATATTTGTGTCCTACTCATGCAATTTAGACCATTTGACTACATGTGCTTGTCTTTCTAAGGATTCAATCATTCACGCTACACAGCCTTGTTTAGGGGATACTGATAAGAATATAAACTATTCTCAGGAAGCTTTCAGTTTAGGGGGAAGAGACAATGGAACACATAAATGGAACACATAAATAAAACCTAGTACAATTGGTGCTTCCTATGAAACTAAGAAAATGCAAAGTGAGCAAGACAAGTAGCCACAGAATAATGCTTACTTCACTAATTTGAGAGGCAAAGAGTACCATATAAGTGACTATTCATCTTGAAAACTATGTAATAATGTAAGATTGGGGAAAATTCATTAGGCCAGAACTTACAAGACAGCACAGGTTTGCTTTGCCACTTACTACGTGACCTTGGAAGTATTCCCTAAATCTCTAAATTTCTCAGGTGCAAAATGAGACTAGCTATTCCCAAAGGTAGTATATTCCAAACTGTAAACTGAGATACATTGGTAGATGGTAATTTCAATTTGGGGAATCAGAAGTAGCATTAAAAAAAAAGTATATTAAAAAATGCAAAGACTAGGAAATAAACTGCATTTGATTCTGTACAAAGTATAAGTAAGTATTATTTCAGGAAGCTTTACTTTTATTTATGTACATGCATGTGAGGTTTGTGTATATACATATTTATACTTTGTCAGCATAGGTTGACTTTCTTACTGTGAGTCTAAGTTTTTAAAACACCCATCCCTGAGTTCCCTTTAAACACTAAACTGCTAATAATCTATGATAGTTAAGTACCAGGAGAAATACATTATGATAGGCATATATTTAAATACTTAAAGACATATGTTCAATTTACTGTGCCAAAATACTGTTTTCTATAAATAATGAAAAGGAGAGTTTTTTTAAAAAATTATTATTTTTTTGAGACAGAGTTTTACTTTTGTTGCCCAGGCTGGAGCGCTGTGGCCCAGCCTCGGATCACTGCAACTTCTGCCTCCCAGGTTCAAGCGATTCTCCTACCTCAGCCCCTGAATAGCTGCGATTACAGGCATGTGCCACCAAACCTGGCTAATTTTGTATTTTTACTAGAAACAGGGTTTCACCATGTTGGCCAGGCTGGTCTTGAACTCCTGACCTCAGGTGATCCATCTGCCTTGGTCTCCCAAAGTGGTGGGATTATGGGCGTGAGCCACCATGCCTGGCTGAAAAGGAAAGATTTAAGTATGGCTGCTTTTAACTAAGATACAAACATGCTGCATATTTTGAACCACAGAATGATCTTAATTTTGGCATCAACATTCAGTTTTAGGTGTTCATCTAAATTTTACCTGTTAACTGTATGAAGCTCAGTTTCTAAAATTGGGTCCATACCTCTGAGTTCTCATGACAAAATGTATTTTCTTTTTTATTTGTATTTTATTTATTTAAGCCCCGGGATACATGTGCAGAATGTGTAGGTTTGTTATATAGCTATACATGTGCCATGGTGGTTTGCTGTACTTATCAACCCATCATCTAGGTTTTAAGCCCTGCATGCATTAAGTATTTGTCCTAATGCTCTCCCTCCCCTTGACCTCCACCCCTCAACAGGCCCGAGTGTGTGTTGTTCCCTTCCTTGTGTCCATGTGTTCTCATTTTTCAACAAAATTCATTTTCAAGATACATGCTGCTCTAAATTTTTGAATTGCTCTTCCCCCCACCTAAGGTCTAGCTCTGACTTTATGAATTGCTCTTTGACTTAACGCTTTCTATGAGAATTCTTATTTTGAATTCAGCTGCTGATTGATAGATATATTCCCAAACCATAATGTTCACTTCTGACTATTCTTATCCTGTTGACCCCAGATTTAATACCCGCTCCTCTCCAGCATTACACTTTCTAATTTAGTCTGGAGCATATATTCTAAGGATTAGGATATGTGCTTGATTAAACAGAGGTTTGGACAATTCTCTCTCCACTATACAGCCTACTGACGGTCAGTCATGAATCGCCTCTTTCCTCTTTCCCTATTACAGAAGAAATACCTCGATTTGCTCTCCAGAACAGATTGCACATTTTTCTTTTTGTACTTTTTGTCGTCGTTGTCCTTACATGCCCTCACACTCTCTTTAGGAACCTGTGTAAATGTCTTTCCTTCCTTCTCTATTTACTAGGCTCGATTCTTCATCTTCCAGGCTCCCAAGTACAACGATCCTGGAAGGCACAACTTTGTCTCTGCCCTCTGAGAGTCCCTGGCTGGGCCTAAGAATTAAATCGACATTAGACAATTACCAAGAGAGGAGCATACAGATTTTAAATGGTCATGGGAGTCCACATAGGGCAATGAAGACCCAAAGAAGCAGTTAGAGACAAATGCTTATATCCCAAGTTGGATGTAGAGGAGTACGTTGTGAAAACATGGCAAGACAAAGAAGCTTGGGCCAGAGCAGTGAATTGTAGAAAAGCAATGAGGCAGATAAGGTTAATTTAACAAAGCTTTTTGGTACATTTTTCTCTTGACCTTCACTCTCTATCTCTGGTGATAAGAATGTTTCTTCCTCCCAATACAGGAAGGAATAAATACAACTTTCCCCTGGAGATTTATCTCCTGCTTTTAGGAAGAAAAAGGAAGGTCAAAGTGCTCTTTTTGTATCTGCTATTTTTCAAGTGCCTTTACCTCAACATAATCCTTATGCCAAAGTGGTATGCTTTGAGGTAATATATTCTGGCACCCTCTGTGATTTGGGCAGAGCAGAGCTCACCAGGTGTTGTCGGCTGGGGTGCAAGCCTGCATTTTTGCAGCTTCCATAGGGGCACCTAGAAGCTGCTTATTTTCCTACTGGGAACTGACTTTGCCCAAGGGTGTTAGAACATTAGCACACATTAAAGATCAGCTGAAATGTCAACAAACTTTCAGAGAGGACTATTAGCAATGCAAATGTAAGTTTCCAGCACTTGTGATAAGCACAATAAACAAAACTGTAAAGGTTTTTTTTTTTTTTTTTTTTAAAGCTTCTCTGGGTGTATAGCTTAAGCTGTGATGGAGAAAGCCACGTTGGACTAAGGATATGAGGACAGTTCACCATACTTATCTGATGTGCTAGTCAACTATATGAATTGCATTAATCCTAACGGAGCAGTCACAGTTGAAAACAGTCTTCAGCTTGCAAAGTCAATTCCAGGTAAGTTACTATGCCTCCCTAACTATACTTGGGGATTAGCTGCTTTCCACAACCCATCCTGGTCTCTGGCGTGTGAAATACCACACAGGATTCTGCAGGGGTGTCTACAGAACCAACGCATTCCAACAGATTCCCTTTCTCCCTAAACCTTTGATGGGTAAAAATTGGGAATTGACAAAAGGTCACATGCATTTAGCTTCTGAGAGCAGGCTGGCTGGCCTTGTGCCTCAAGTAAATGCTGCTTTTCTTCTTTGTTATTAATGCCAATTCAAATCACAGCTTCTTATTACTTCTTATGGGCAGTGACCAGGTACTGTCCATTCGACCTGGACCTCAGTTCAATTCTCAGTCATGGGTGGAAGCCATTCTCCTCAAAGCTTCTTAGCAATAAGTTCCTGGAATCCTACTTGGGTTTCCTGACCTGCAGCCCAGGGTCAACCTTCACGGAGACCCCAACAGCTTCTCTGGCTTCCATCTGACCCAGCAGAGTGGTACCAACCCCCCTGACCTTTCCAAACATTAGAATGCAGCTGAGGTCACTGAGTCTATTTCTTGCTAAATAACCAAGTTCCTTTTGAATTCCCTCATTCTGGGAGAACCACCAACTAGCCTGGGCTATAATTTATTCAGAGCTGTGTTTCTGAGTGTAAGTTTCTTAAGATATCTTGAGCCAGTTAGGATTATAGCTTTGGAGAGAGGATTTTGTTCTTGCAATAAACTTATATACATATATATATATATATATATATATATGTGTATATACACACACACACACAGAGTTGATCCTTGAACAGCACAGGTTTGAACTGTGTGAGTCCACTTATACATGGTTTTTCTTCTGCCTCCGCCACCTCTGAGACAGCAAGACCAACCCCGACTCTTCTTGCTCCTCCTCAGCCTACTCATTGTGAAGACGACAAGGATGGAGACTTTCATGATGATCCGTTTCTACTTAATGACTAGTAAATATATTTTCTCTTCATTGTGCTCTTCTTGATAACCTTTTCTTTTCTTTGGCATACTGTAAGATTATAGTATATAATATACATAACATACAAAATATGTGTTAGTTGACTGTTTATGTTATTGGTAAGGCTTCCAGTCAACAGTATGCTATTAGTGGTTAAGATTTGGGGACTCAAGTGTTATATGCAGATTTTTGACTGTGCAGGACATAGCCCTAACCCCTGATTGTCTAAGGGTCAACTGTATATGTGTATGTACATATATATATATTTTATACACACACATTATATATATATATATATATATATGTGTGTGTGTGTATAAAAACAAGATGATCATAATTATATGATATATATGGTTATAATTATCATTGCAAAATGGGGCTTTTTTTTCTGGGAATGGCTAGAATAAAATTTTAATTATTTTATTTTTATTTTATTAAAATAATTTTTGGTATACAATAGCATACATATTTATGGGGAACATGAGATGTTTCAATACAGGCATGTAATGTGAAATAAGCACATCATGGGAAATGGGGTATCCATCCCCTCAAGCATTTATCCTTTGAGTTACAAACAACCGAATTACACTCTTTTAGCTATCTTAAAATGTGCAATTCAGTTATTATTGACTATAGTCACCCTGTTGTGCTATCAAACAGTAGGTCTTATTCATTCTTTCTATTTTTTTCTTTTACTCATTAACCATCTCCCTTAACCCCCTAGAATAAAATTTTAAGTTCATCATTGAGGATAATTAGAATTTAAAATAATTCTAATGTGTTCTGAATAAGCTATGACCAAATCTGCATACATACGGCTTTGAGAAAAGTTAATTTTTAAGGTATGTTGTTTTTTTCTCCTCTCTTTCTAGATTGTGAGGTAAATTTTAAAAAAAATTCTATACAGAACTGGAATTTAACGTGGTTACTGTAATTAAGCCAATAGAGACCATGTTTCCTTGGAATCATAAATTATCCACAGGGATTATGAAGCTCAAATGAATCCAAGTTTAAGATAAATAAATAATTTCAAAACAAAAAAATAAAAGAAAGCCAGGCATCCATTTTGCATTGTGAGGAGTTCTGGGGGCTCAGAAAATAATACTCCAAAAATAGGGCTCTTAGGCATGCTTTGAATTAAAGGAAATTAAAGACATCAGAAACAAGCCTTAGAACCAAGGTTCTCTCCATTCTTCCCTCCCCAGCCCCACGCGGATCCCTTTTCTTTTATGGAGCATTGAGAGCTACACTCTCTGGAATTTTATTTATTTTTTTAGCAACAGAGTCTTGCTCTGTCACCCAGGGGGGAGTGCAGTTGCGCAATCACAGCTCAGTGTAGCCTCTCAACCTCCCCAGCTTAAGCAGTCCTTTCCACCTCAGCCTCCCAAGAATCTGGGACCACAGGCACGCACTACCATGCCTGACTCCTTTTTTCTTTTTTTTTTTGTAGAGACAGGGTCTCCCTATGTTGGCCAGGGTGATCTTGAACTTCTGGGCTCAAGCAATCCTTTCTCCTCAGCCTCCCAAAGTGCTGGGATTACAGGTGTGAGCTACTGTGCCAGGCCTGGAATTTTCTTATCTGACTAGGAAAACTTCTTTTAAACAGAAGTGCAATTGTCTTAAGATGTCCTCCCTGGGAATCTCATCAAATAACCAGGAAAGATTAACCACTGGAGAAGAGAAGACACTGGGAGTCTCCGCTGTACCCAGAAAGACTTTTCATCTATTCTCAAGACAGCTCCAAGGGGTTACCCGGGAGACTTTATCTGCATAATAAGATAACTTTTGATTACAGTGAAGTTCAGCCACTCACCTTCCCTCCACCTGTCTTAGAGCTCAGAGGAAGTTTGTCCCAGACCACTGTTCTTTGGGCTTATTCGTTTCCCCTGTAAGTCATTTACTCCTACATGCCTCATCTCCCCTGTCCCTATGAAGAAGGGTATATAAATAAGTGTCTGGCCCTCACTGGATTATTGGGTCATCCTTCTCTTGTGATTCCTCCGTGCCTAAGCATGTTAATTACATTCTGTATGTCCTTTCCTACTATTAATCTCCCTATTATCATTTGTCCATTTTCAGCTAACCTTCAGAAGGTAGAGGGGGAGCTTTCCATTTGCCCTTATAGATTCAACTTGTTTCTTTGTAAATCTAGAGACTCCGAAGGACTGAGACTATCCTGCTGTGGCCTTAGCTTGTCCTGGTCTCACAGCTATTCCTCGCCGTCTACTCTTCTGCTTGACTTTAGCAGCTGTTTCTCTCCAACAAAATGCAGATTGCTCATGTAAGGGCCGCTGATCAACAGCACAATTCCGCCCTCTTTGGAGAACCATCCTTGACTGACTGTTCCTGGAACCAGCTGAAATTTGGACCCACTGCTGCTAAAGTTTTGTATAAAACCTTCTGCCATGCTTATGCTAATGGTACCGTGGTTGATTTTCTTCCGTATAAACCAAGTGAACTGGTTTATTTTGGGGAATATCTTGGTATTTAACTTTCTGCTTATTCGTGGTCTGCAGCCTACCCATGCCATTGTTCCTTGACAATACACTTGGCTTTTTGTCTATAATTTAAGTAAATGCAAAAAGAAAACATCGAAGCACAATGTGAAATGGGCATGTCTACCTGCTGTGCTCCCAAGCCCAGCCTTTTCACACTGAAGTTATACTAGGAGCTAGATTTGTTTGTCTTGCTGTATTTTTTTTTTTTTTTTGAGATGGAGTCTCGCTCAGTCACCCAGGCTGGAGTGCAGTGGTGAGATCTCAGTTCACTGCAACCTCTTCCTCCCAGGTTTGAGCAATTCTCCTGTCTTAGCTTCCCGAGTAGCTGAGATAGCTGAGACTATAGGCGCTTGCCACCATGCCTGGAGTATTTTTGTATTTTTAGTAGAGACAGGGTTTCACCCTGTTGGTCAGGCTGGTCTCAAACTCCTGGCCTCAGGTGACGCACCCACCTTGGCTTCCCAAAGTGCTGGGATTACAGGCGTGAGCCACCACACCCGGCCTGTCTTGCTGCATTTTAAAGAAAGTGGCCTTCCTTAGAAGTCAAGAATGAGGTTTGCAGACCTCAGTTGCTATGTGTTTGGGTAGTGTGTTTAAGGGGTGAATTAAGAAAAGTGGAGAATGTAGCAGGGTTTTCTGGGAGTGCAACTAGGTGTAAAGAGTCAAGAAAATTATTTTATTTTTTTTACTATCTTTTGGAATCTGAGCATGTTTGTGATTAGTTATAAAAAAAGGCTTTTGTTTGTTTGCTTGCTTTTCCTGATAATAGTCTCTGCCTGACTGCCCTTCTAGATGTTGTAGGCATGATGACAGGGTTACATAAATAATTCATTTCTCTTTTTTGTTATTCTCATGATAATCAGCACATTTCCTTCTACTGTCCCAAATAAAACGCTTTTTGAGCCTTCAAAAGTGTACTTGACCCTTTTAAATCATGAATTTACTTTGCTTGACCACTTTCCTGCTTTGTACTACAAATGATGGATAATTCAGATACGAATATACAAAGATGAAAAATTACTGCATTTCAGACTTGAAAAGATCTGGGAAACTTAATTAATTTTTTTCTTCTCAATTATTCCAAATTAATTAAAAAATCACATCTTGCTCTATTATTTCCTAGAAATTTAAATTTTATGTTAAAATTACATCCATATTTATAACTATCACATTTCATAGATTGAAATCACTCAGTTGCAAATAATATAAAACTTTTGTAAAATATTTGCTATCATCTTATCAAAAGAAAGAGTAGTAAAACAATTACAAAACACTTTCCTAGAAGACATAATTTTTCTCCCATTGATTTGTTTAGCAATTTGGATATAATTCTATACAAGCAATTGAAGCTATGCAGTGCAGAGAAAATATTATACATTCCACCTTAATATATTTTTTCTGTGTATTTCAAGAAACTGTGCCTGGGAGCATCAAACCTTAAATTATTCTGTAATTGGCAGGCAGCAAATAGCAATTTCAAGTTCTAAGCAGTGCCAAGCCCAAACAGAAGAAGACTTTTATAATAGCTGTGCCTAAAAAAAAGTGTAGCTAGAAGGATTATCTACAAATTGAGGTATAAACATAACTCCGCCAACACTGGGGAGAGAAAGGAGGAAAAGAATTTGTTATTGTCAAAGTATTTCACTTAGTAAAATAGCTGTGTATCCATCCCTACAACCCTTTAAGTGTTCTGGCCTATTACAAATAATTACTTGGAATGGATGCTTAAGAAAAATTCCAAGCACATTTAAAACAATGGCAGACTTGAAAAGTAATTACTGATTTTAATTTTCCCCATTATATATAACAGTTGACTGTGAAAGTACTGGCAACACACACACACTTGTCAATTTCCCTCAGCTTGTAAACATGGGCATATGTCTCTTAACATTATTTTCTTTTCAGTTAGGATTTTTAAAAAATCTTGCCCACGATACAGGCAGATGGTCTTGTTAGAAGCAGGAAATGTTGCCTCCTTTGTGTGCTACCATTTTCATTCCCTTTTAATTGTTTTACAATAATATTTCTGCTTTATGTATCTTGAACATCTTGGGAAATCAGGAGTCAATGTAGAGTAACCATGCTATTCATGTTTTAAAAGATAGTATTTACTTAACACAAATGCACATGGCTTGTAGAGAAAAGATATGGGCAGTATAAAAACATTTAATACTTTTATATTAATATTTATTAAAAATAAAGTTGCTATGCTGTTCTAATTTTCTAAATGGTAGTAAGAATAAAAATGAGACACCAGTAGGCTAGATGTTCCATTAAATAGATGATTCACTAGTATCTAGAAATGAAAGGTAGGACTTCTTCTAGTTATGCTGCATGGAGACTGATAAACTGGGAATCTTCTCCAGTGAGTATGGCGTCATTTCAGAAAAGCATTTACTTTAAACACTCATAACGTGTTTGTTGATATACTGGGGTACAGTTGAACGATAGAGACACTAGCTAGTGTACCTTCCACTTATTGAACTGCTGGGGAGAGACTTCTATTGATGTATGTATCACTTGTCTGTTCTTGGTGATTTCTGTTCAATATTATGAGCAAGGACTTATAAGATGAACCAAATTTAGAGGTTTTTTTTTTTTTTTTTTTTTTTTTTTCCCTCTGGGATGCCATCTCACTTTGTCACTCAGGCTGGAGTGTAGTGACATTATCTCAGCTTACTGCAATCTCCGTTGCCTGGGTGATTCTCCTGCCTCAGCTTCCCAAGTAGCTGGTGTTACAAGCCTGTGCCACCACACCAGTGAATTTTTGTATTTTTAGTAGAGATAGCGCCTTACCATGTTGGCCAGGCTGGTCTTGAACTCCTGGTCTCTAGTGATCCACCCGCCTTGGCCTCCCAAAGTGCTGGGATTACAAGTGTGAGCCACTGCACCTGGCCCAAACTTAGAGGTCTTTATAGAGCTTTCAGAGCGAGATTAATATGCTTTAAATAGGCTAGAATAATTAAAACAACACTACGTAATACGACAGAAGTAAGTGAAAAAAATTGGTTAAAACTCAAGGTACAGAATAGAGATATATAACTGGACATTATCTCACGTAAAAATAATTAGAAAACTTTACACAAAAATGCCATGTGTGCCAACAGTGAAATAAGTTATATGAAAAGTTAATCTACTATCAGCAAGTTTTGAAGCATCTCGTTGTCCAAAGCAAAGTGAGATATGTATTGTCCTACTGTATTTACAGCCCGGTGTGAACTTCTGTATTTACTTCTGGTGGCCATAAGAAAGACATTGACACATATGACAAAATTCAGGGGAAGGTAAAGTTCCAGGAGAACTACTGTTGGATGTGGGGATGTTCAACCTGGAGATGTCCTAAAGGAGACTTGATAGTAGTCTTCACATACTTGAAGGGTGGGAAATAGGAAGTATATGCTTCCTGTATTTTTCCCTACACAGGACAGTGTTAGGATTATTATATCTAAATTTTAGGGTGATGGTTGTGACTCTAAGGAAATATGAAGCATCTAACATAGTGAGCAATGCTATTCACTGCTGCACGAGATACTGAGATACCAAAATAGGATCCTGGAGTAGCTGGCTGGAATGTTATGGACAGGTTTCCTACAAAGATTAAAAAATCAGGTGGGATGATTTCAATTTATGTTTGACTTAAGTTTTTACAATTCCTCTTCTTAAATTGTTTTAAAAGTTATCAGAAAACACTTATCCATTTTGTTTTTGTTTTTGATTTGCTGTAGGATGAAAGGTTTACTTCTATACAGAACTTAACTATTTCAATGTTCCTTTAGTTGCCAGAGTCACTGGGAAATTGATCAGTATTGATAGCTACCAACAGGTTGCTGATTCAGTTAGTCTAGGAAACAGGTGGGTTGAGAGATCAGATTTCCATATGGGGCAAGTCCATCAATTAGTGCTGCCATTCTTGCATTGGCTCTTGAAACTCTAGCACCACTTTTCTAGACCTGCTCTAAGGCCTGTGGAACACTAACGACATACAGAATCCCAGAAATAGCAGTGAGGCCTTGCATCAGATTGAAGAGAAAAACTGATGCCACATAAAATAAACTTGCCTTAAAAGCCAATAAGTTACAATGAGGTATTAACCTGGACAGCCAACATTCAGCAAAGTCAATTATTAGGTTCTTAGGTGGACATGGTCGCATGATCAAAGAACTTAACTCACTTTAAATATGTCAATATAGCTGGCTCCAACTGTAAATATGTGCAATAATCCAGCATAATCATTTAAGCCCTAAAACTGTATCCACGCAGGAAAGAGGGATGGTTTTAAAAGCAGTAACAACTGAGCAAGAAATGGTACTGCCTTTAAATGTCCCTTGTTTATGGGGACATTCAATCACAGCTTATCATTTTAGAGTAATTACTGAATCTTAATGTGTCACATTTGGACTCATTAAAAACATAACTAATTACATTTTAATTCTGTAACCAAAATAGAAGCAAACCTGGCAATCGAGCGAGTAAGAACTCTGGAAGAGAATCGACGTGTTTGTGTATCCACTGTCATTCACAGAGTGATTTGTTTATAAAGACACATAGCTATTTTCTGTCTGCAAAGCTCTCCATGGAGAAGCAGTGCAGTCTTTTGGCCATGACAACCTTTTCTGTGAGTGTTTTCTAGAAATTTGTGTGTGTATAGGGCTGGCAGGAGAGGAAGGAGAGCTATTTCCAGAAAAGCTACTGGGAATCCCTAGTGTGAGGCAGATTCTGTAATGTCAAGCCTTCACTAATGTGAACTATCCCCAGCCTCGGCTGCCATTTTGATTATCTTGTAAATTCTACACATGCAGTTCCTAGTTTATAAGTAAGTCATGGCCCCAAAGCCTTCCAGCGTCTCTCTCTTCCACCTGTGACATGCCTCATCCTAATGTCTTCCTCAAATTCTCCTTCCAGTCTCCAGCGAATAGTGTTTCCTTGGGAAACACTTTGGCTCCAGTCCCTCACATTGGAGCTACTCTCAGTGCAAGACTGTGGGTGCACATCAGAGCACATCAGAAAGTACGTGTATAGTTTCTCGCCAGAATATTGTTGGGATAATTCTGGTTAATAATACCTCAAAACCAACTGCAGCAAGGATATGTTACTCTTCGACAACAGAAATGTAAGCTAGCTTATGTTTCTCTTTTTAAACTAGTTGCTTCAAATATGATCATTGAAAGTATTGTTTGCACTTACAGTTAAACAGTATGATAATTTGTTTGATGGGGTTTTCTAAAAGGTTTTCTTGGGTCAGGTGTGATGGTTTATGCCTTGTGATTCTGGAAGCCCAAGGTGGGAGGATCACTTGAGCCCAGGAGTTCAAGATCATCCTGGGCAACAGGGAGATCCTGTCTCTACATAAAAAAAATTAGCCAGGTGTGGTGGGGTTTGTTTGTGGTCCCAGCTACTCAGGAGGCTAAGGGGGAAGAATTCCTCGAGCTCAGAGGGTTGAGGCTGCAGTGAGTTGTGTTTATGCCACTGTACTCAGCCTGGGCAACAAAGTAAGACTGTGTCTCAAAAATAAATAAATAAATATAAAAATAAATAGTAAAAGATTCTCTTTTATGAGTAGAAACTCATGCTCAGTGAAGTTGGGTTTGAAGAGCATATTGTACCCACCATTGATCTCTAACCTTTACTCTGCTTTTAATTTTCCCCACTGTGGCAGTAAGGTCTGGACCACTACATATATTGGTAAGTTTCGGTGTTAAATTGCTTGTAAAGCCATTTTTTTTTCCTCTTTTCTCTTTTTTTTGGGGGGAGGGCGGGAGGAGACAGAGTTTTGATCTTGTTGCCCAGGCTGGAGTGCAATGGTGTCATCTTGGCTCACGCAACCTCCGCCTCCCAGGTTCAAGCAATTCTTCTGCCTCAGCCTCCTGAGTAGCTGAGATTACAGGCATGCACCACCATGCCCAGCTTATTTTGTATTTTTTTTTTTTAGCAGAGATAGGGTTTCTCCATGTTGGTTAGGCTGGTCTCGAACTCCCGACCTCAGGTGATCCACCCACCTTGGCATCCCAAAGTGCTAGGATTACAGGCGTGAGTCACCGTGCCTGACCAAAGTCATTTTTTTTTTTCTAAGAGACAGGGTCTTGCTATGGTGTCCAGACATGAATGCAGTGGTTATTCACAGGTGGAACCCGTTGCTGATCAGAATGGAAATTTTGACCTGCTCTATTTCTGACATGGCTTAGTTGACCCCTCCTTCGCAACCTGATGATTCCTGCTCCCAGGAAGTCCCCACGTTAATGCCAAACTTAGTGCGAATACCCTATCAGCATAGTGCACTACGGTATAGAACTCCTGGGCTCAAAGGAATCCTCCTGCCACAGCCTGCAAAGTAGCTGTGACTCCAGGCATGCACCACCATGCTTGGCTCTAAGGTCATTTTAAAAGCTTGGATTTTCTTTGTTTTGAAACAATAGAATGGAAAAGCAAAATTTATAACTTTGAAGGACACTAATGGCAACTCAGATTAAACTGAACAACTCTCAAAACCAAGTGGGGAATAAAGAAAACCATTTTGAATGGGGGTTTATTTACCTTTCTTTACAAATCTGCTGGTGTGTATGTATGAAAGAGAGAGCTTGGAAATGGACATTTGCCTTTTCTTTTGATCAGAATATAATGATACTTAGCTGCTTTCGTTATTTTTGACAATGCATTTAAATGCCTCCTTTTTATGTGTTGAGTTTCCCTGCTAGAACTACAAGCATGTGACCATACAATTTTACATGAATAGTCACTAATCGGTTCAGGCAGATTTCCTGATTTTTTTCCTTGCCTCATAGATTTAAAATGTATGACTTTTTAGTTGAATGTGAGTAAAATACTATCAGCGTCCCTCTTCCCCATTTTTAAGGTTTCTGATACATATTTAATTATATGATTATAGCTTATGCTAACATCTTTTTATCAATTGCCAAAATTGTATGTTTTATGTGATGGAGAGTAATAAATATTAAACATAAATGAAACCTAGAGCTAGGGAAATGGGCAGAGAAAATGATGAAATCTAATATTGAAAAATAGAATGAAAGCTGTGGATAAAAATGGAGATTCTCAGTATTTATCTTGGCTCTAGAAGGACCCTGAGATGAGATGAGTAGCTTTAAGCTTTCACTTGGGCTAGTTGTGGGATCAGTCAAGATCTCATACCTGGGAGTCAACACTCTCATGTCTCTTTTTAACAGGAAAACTAGAAACATACAATAGCCTCAGGCCATTAGTATTTAGTGAAAGTGAATACAGTCCTGGAATCTAAGCAGATTCACATGAGACCTACTTTTTCAAAGGAGTATGTATACTTTATATATTGTACCAGTTTAGAGTAATCACTTGAAACAAATCCTGCTTTACTTAATTTGCAGGGTTTGCCTTTTGTTATTCAGATATCATAAAGGTAGTAACTTCATTTTCCTCTCATATATTTAAAGTTTTGTTTTTTAATAAACTTAAATTTACTTTTCACTGAGGTCTAATATCCCTCTGAATTTGTTTGTTTGAGGAGGAAAAGTTATTTTACTTTTTCAAATATTGAAATTCGATTAATGCAATATCATTTCTTTTCTTTTCATTAATTCTTCATGTTTCCTCTATAATATTCCAAGATACTTTATGTGTGGGTCAGTTTTTAGTCTCTTTATCATCATCTGTCTAATTGGTCCTAGTACTGCGTGCTTTAAATACGGTGCCTTAGGATATAGTAGGTCTTAATATGTAATGGGGAAATATTTTTCTTCATTTTTTTAATATGCATATTTTTTTTACAAGTGGTGAGAGTTGGCCCTTATTTTAGAAAAGGACTTTCATTGCAGGAAGAGAAAATGATCAAATCAGCTCATAGTTCTTATCTCTACCCAGTGAATGGTATTGCAGAAATAAAATGAATTTCAAGTCAGACATGGGGTCAAAATCTAGCCGTCAGTTTAAACTACAAGATGAGTAAAGTTACTCTTGCTGAACTCATTTCCCACACCTGAGAAATGGAAGCAATATCCTAGGTTTTGAGGATTGCCCATGAGAATTAACCATGGTTAAGATAGATTACACCTAGTACACAGTAGGCATTTGTTAAATGGTAGCTACTATTATTATCATCATCATTAAGATTATACAGTATGATTTAAAGAGCAATTTGAGTCTCCAAACTGCTTATTATATGATTATTCCTGAAATAATCTCTAAGTCCTAAAAAAAAAAAATCTAGGAAGTCATTAATATATCCAAGGGGTTTCAAAAATGAGAGCAAGATTGCTTTTTAATATCATCTAGGGAATTAAGATACACACTCAGGAGTTGTTGCTTTCATTCAGTGGACGCAGACACAATCTGAAACATGGGGGTGGAGTCTGCTCCAGGAACTATGACTTAGGCAGGAGAGAGAGTGGCCATGGCGCATGGAGAGAGAATAAGAATGTGGGTTTCCTGCATGAAAGGGCGCCAAGAGACAGAACTAAGGTACCAGAGTGTAGAGTCTGAGGGTTCAGATAAGCAATATCCTTAGGAGGCACGCACCCTCCAGATGTGCTCCATTGATATGATTTGTGTCCCATACGTATATTGGTTACTAATTGGGATCTGAGTGCATATTGCCCAGTATTGGTCAAGCCATGGGCAACCACTGTATTTTGGAATGTGTTGTGATGGTTGAATATATTTAGGTGGGAAGCTGGGAAAGGCAATTTAAAGATCTTTGTGAGAAAACGTGAAGCATAGGGACATTTGTTGGGCAAACTTAAGAACAAATAAATTCTAAAAGTAGCTGATCATAAGATTCACAAACTGACCAATCTGGTTCTGTCCTCTGACTTTTCCCACAACCCAGGCAAGACTAAGTGGCTTATCATGTCCTCCTCCTCTTAAGTCAAGCAGTGAAGGATCCAAAGATAAAGTCCTGGAACAACATCAGGTAGAAGGAAATCACTGTGGTGGTGGTGGTGGTGATGAGGGGGTGCGGGTCTCTTGACCACCAGAGAAAATACTGGTAGAGACTGAGGCAGAGCTTGTTCCACAATTTGATGTCCCCTGCCCTACAGCAGTAAGGTGCAACACTACCTGATGCCTGCCAGAGCTTGTTCTAACCCATTCACTGTTCTTTATTTTGTATCAAGAGAGCACAGAAGCCTGCAGAGTTTTATTTATGAGGCCAAGGGCACAGAGAGGCAGAAACAGGATGTCACCATTGTGTTTCTATTTGGAGCACTGTGTCCCTAAAATTGGTGTTTGAGTGTCAAGCATGCTTAATTTAAAAGACCCATGCTACTTATCAAGGTGAGTGGGGGTGCAGCATTGTTTTTAGCTGTTTATTCTTTTTCAAGGAGATAGAGTTGAAGAAAGAGGAGAAAAAGGAGAAACACATTCATTGTATCCTCAAAATAAGGGAGAGGAGGGATAAATGAATACATGTAGTCATTTCATAGTTGAATGAAGCAAAACCGACTCCAGGAGACCCTCTCAACGGCACTCTTTATCATTCTGTGTTGAACTCTTTATTCTCTTTTACATTCATATTCCAAGTTGCTAGATACAAAAATATTCTTTCTAATATATTTCCTCTTTCATAACTAGTTTTTCTCTGTCTTCAGATTAAGTCATTCTGAAGTGACCACTTCTAGCAATATCCACTCACTCAAGGTCAAGATTCACTGGACCAAAATAAGTGAGTGCAAAAAAATAAAAAAATAAAAATGCTGCGTGCAGTATACACAACCCTGGAAAAGAGATTAAATCTGTGTACTCAGCTCAGTGATCTAAAATCATGCATCTTTTACTTTTATTTTGCTTTCCCAAAAAAGACTTGTTTTTAGATGTAAGGTGCTAATATAGAGGTTCTCA
Source organism: Cheracebus regulus (assembly GCA_963574635.1). Taxonomy (NCBI): domain Eukaryota; kingdom Metazoa; phylum Chordata; class Mammalia; order Primates; family Pitheciidae; genus Cheracebus; species Cheracebus regulus. The sequence goes on from CAUYQU010059876.1 coordinate 32,990, forward strand.
TATTTAGTTTAGTGCAATTATTTTTAAAAACTTATATATATATTAAATATAATATATACATATATATATGTATATATTAAAGAGTATAAGAAAGATGTATCTATTTTATTTGTTGGCATTTTTTTCTTATCATCCCAACAAGCACACTGTTAGTTGAGCTTTTATATAAAAGCAGGTTCAAGTTAAAAAGGAGTTTTATGAAATGAGGACTGAAAATAAGAGTTTATAGCAATTGTTATGTAGCGTCTCTTAAAATGGCTTGACATTCTGCATGCTACAATGCATACATGACTTCCAGATAAACATATTTGCACTGAAGAAGAAAATAATGAAGTGGAGAGAGTAAATATATAGTAGTTTATTTTTTTAAACACGTTTGAACAAAGGTAGTATACTTAATTTCTTTCCTATCATGTAAATGAAAGATAATATTGTTCTAAAATTCTCACCTTTCAATCTTAAATTACATGACTAGAACTAAAGGGCCAGAGCATTAAAAAATTCACCAGATATTTGTAATAGTTCAAAAAATGGCTATTATATAAGAATTATATAACATTATATAAAAATTCACCATATATTTTATATATATGGTGAATATATATAATAAATATATATATTTTATATATATAAATATAAATTCACCATAAATTTTATATAAAAATTCATCATAAATTTTATATAAAAATTTATGTTATATAATATTTATAAAAATTATATAAAAATATTATATAAAAATTAACCAGATATTTGTAATAGTTCAAAAAGTGGCTATTATATATGAATTATATAAGAACATAATTTAATCTGTAACCTTAAATCATAGTTAAAATACGTTCTCTTAGCTGTACTTTAACGTAATCTTGTAAACAACTTAAGTTACACAATTTCAATTCACAACTGACCAAAAGATGGCATAAAATTCAATTTTGAGTTGATGCGCACAAATACAGTATATTAAGTTTCAGTAATTTTTAAAGAAAGATTTACTCAAATCTTTTAAATTAAAAAAAAAAGTTTGTATTAGTTTACTTGTCAATGTAATTTCTAAACTTTATGACCAAAGAATGTAATTAAAACTTAACCGAAGTTAACTCTAAAATTCATTAATTAAATTAGTTATTCAAAAAGTTTCTGTACTCATTTTGTAAATTTAAATGCAGCACAATAGGGAAACAAGCTTTAGCAAATAAACTAATAGATGGGATAAGTTAAAAATCTATACGTATTTTTAGCAGTCAAGTATTTGGGAAAAGGGTACTACACATATTGTGAATAGGATGTAAAACAAGCTTTTCATTTTTGGGTCTTTGTATATGAGCTACCTACAAGAACCTGTTATATTCATTAAAAGACTCTGAGACTTATATCCCTGTCATTTTGTGGTTATGTAGGGTTACTTTGACACAAGTTCAGGATTCCAGAGCTGGAGATCGTTTGTAATTTCCTCAGATCTCTTACGCAAAACACCTTGAAGATCCTTTCTATTGTTTGTTTATTTTGTTTTGATTTCTTTTTCTAGTTGATATGGTTTGGCTGTATCTCCACCCACATCTCATCTTGAATTCCCACGTGTTGTGGGAGGGACCTGGTGGGAGGTAATTGAATCATGGGGGCAGGTCTTTCCCGTGCTGTTCTCGTGATAGTAAATAAGTCTCGTGAGATCCAGTGGTTTTAAAAAGAGGAGTTCCCCTGTACAAGTTCTCTCTTTGCCTGCTGCCATCCATATAAGATGAGACTTGCTCCTCATTAGCCTCTGCCATGATTGTGAGGCTTCCCCAGCCCCACGGAACTGTAAGTACAATTAAACCTGTTTCTTTTGTAAATTACCTAGTCTTGGGTATGCCTTTATCAGCAGTGTGAAAATGGACTACTACTCTAACTGTAGTAAGAACAGGTAACATGAAATCTACTCTCTCAAATTTTTAAGTGTACAGTATTGTTAACCATAAGCACGATGTTGTATATCCATCTTGCATGATTAAAACTTTATATCCATTGTAAAGCAACTCCCCGTATCTGCCTCTTCCCAGCCCCTGGCAACCAACATTCTACTCTTTGCTTCTATGAATTTATTATCAATACCTCACATAAATGGAATCATGCAGTATTTGCCTTCTGTGGTTGACTTATTTCACTTAGCACAATGTTCTCATGTTCACCCATGTTGTCACTTATGGCAGGACTTTCTTTTTCTTTTCTTTTCTTTTTTTTTTTTTTTGAGACAGTCTCACTCTGTTGCCCAGGCTAGAGTGCAATGGCATGATCTCAGATCACTGCAACCTCTGTCTGCCAGGTTCAAGCAATTCTCCTGCCTCAGTCTCTCCAATGGCTGAGATTACAGGTGCTAACCACCATGACTGACTAATTTTGTATTTTAGTAGAGATGGGGTTTTTCCATGTTGGTCAGGCTGGTCTCGAACTCCTGACCTCAGGTAATCCATCCACCTTGGCCTTCCAGAGTGCTGCTGGGATTACAGGTATGAGCCACCCCACCCAGCCAGGACTTCCTTTTTCTTAAGACTGAATAATATTCTGATACATATATGTATATTTTATATACATACTAATACATATGTATTGTATATATAATATACATAATATATGTATATATGTATATAATGCAGATGTATATATGTATATGTATATATACATATACACATACACACCACATTTTCTGTATCCATTCATCTTTTGATAGACATTTAGGTTATTTCCACATCTTGACTATTGTGAATATTACTGCAGTGAACATGAGGATCCATATATCTCTTTAAGATTCTAATTTTAATTTTAATTTTTGGAGGGTAAATGGCCAGAAGTGGACTTACTGGATCATATGGCAATTCTATTTTTAATTTTTTTGAGAAAATTCTGTACAGTTTTCCATATATATATTATACACAGCTTCACCATTTTTTATTTTCGCCAACAGTGTATGAGGGTTCCAATTTCTCCATATTCTTAATAACACTCAGTAACTGTTTTTTGAAAACAGTAGCCATTTAGCCTGGGTGACAGAGCAAGATTCTGCTGTCTCAAAAAACAAAAACAAAAAACAACAAAAAACAAAAACAAACAAAAATCCAAAAACCAAAACACCAAAACCAAACAAACAAGCAAAAACAATAGCCATCCTAAGCAGTGTGAGATAATATCTGATCGTGGTTTTTATTCTCAGTTCCCTATGATTAGTAATGCTGAGCAATCTTTATATATATCTATTGCCCAGGTGCATATCTTCTTTGGAGAAATGTCTATTCAAATTTTTTACCCATTTAAAAATTAGTTTTTCTGCTTTTTTACTGTTAAGTTGGAGGAGTTCCTTATATATTTCGGATATTAATGACTTATCAGATATGTGGTTTGCAAACATTTTGTCTCATTCTGTCGGTTGTCTTTTCACTCTGTTGACTGTGCAGAAGTTTTTTAGTTTGACATAGTACACCTCTTTCTCTCTTTTTGCTTTTGTTCTTTGTGCTTTTGGTGTCATATCCAAGAAATAATTGCAAAGACCAATGTCATGAAGATTTTCCCCTATTTTTTTTTCAGTTTCAGGTATTATGCTTAAGTCTTTAATTAATTTTGAGTTGCTTTTTGTGTATGGTGTACAGTAAGGGTCCAATTTTGTTCTTTTTGCATGTGGATATACAATCCTCCAACACTATTTATTGAAGAAAGTATCCTTTCCCCACTGTCTGTTCTTGGCATCTCTGTTGAAGATCAGTTGGTGATACATGCATAGGTTTATTCCAGGCTCTCTTTCCACTTGTCTATAAAGCTTTATGACAGTACTGTAGGTGTTTTAATTACTGAAGCTTCAGAATATATTTTGAAATCAAGAAGTGTGATGCCTCCAGCTTTGTTCTTTATCTCAAGATTGTTTTAGCTATTTTGCATCCTTTGTGGTTCCATATGAGTTTTAGAATTGTTTTCTCTATATCTATAAAAAATGCTGGGGCCAGTCATGGTGGCTCATGCCTGTAAGTTTGGCAGTCTGGAAGGCCAAGGTGGGTGGATCACTTGAGCCCAGGAGTTCAAGATCAGCCTGGGCAATATAGTAAGACCTCACCTCTACAAACAAACAAAAAATTAGCTGGGCCTGGTGGCATACACCTGTAGTCCCAGTTACTTGGGAGGCTGAGGTAGGAGGATTGCTTGAGCACAGGAGACAGAGGTTGCAGTGAGCTGAGATTGCACCACTGGACTCCAGCCTCAGTGCCAGAATGAGACCCTGTCTGGAAAAAAAAAAGTTATTGGAATTTTGATAGGGATTGCATTGAATCTCGAAATTCCTTTGGGTAGTATGGACATTTTAATGATATTAAGTTTTCCTGTTGTGAACGTGGGATGTCTTTCCATTTATTTTTATCTTTAATTTTTTTTTAATCAGTATTGTATAGTTTTCAGCAGCATATAAGTATTTCACCTTCTTAAGTTTATTCCTAAGCATTCTGGCAATGTAGTGCAGCACAGTAATTGATTTATTTATGTTGAAACTTCCTTCTTCCAAAAGATAAATCTTGGTTGTGGTGTATGATTCTTTCGATGTGCTGTTGAATTTGGTCTGCTAGTATTTTGCTAAGGAATTTTGCATCTATGTTCATAAGGGATGCTGGCCTGTAGTATTCTTTTCTTGTAATATCCTTGTCTGGCTTTGGTATCAGGGTAATGCTGGTCTCACAAAATGAATGTGAGAGTATCCCCTCTTTAATTTTTTGGAAGAGTTTGGGAAGAATTAATGTAAGTTCTTTTTTAAATTTTTGGTAGAATTCAGCATTGAAGCCGTTAGGTTGTAATGTCTCCTCTTTCATTTTTTATTTTACTTGAGTTTCTCTTTTTTTTCTAGTTTGATTGTCAATTTTGTTTCTTTTTATAAAACCTTCATTTCCTCAATTTTTTCTATTGTTTTTCTATTCTTTATTTTGTTTATTTCTGCTCTAATCTATATTATTTCTTTCCTTCTGCTAACTTTGGGCTAAGTTTGTTTTTCTAGTTTTATGAGGTACAATGTTAGGTTGTTGATTTGAGAGCTTTCTTTTCTTAGCAACTGTTTACTACTATACATTTCCCTTTCAAAATTGTTTTAGCTGTACTGCATTAGTTTTGGTATGTTGTGTTTTCATTTTCATTTGTTGTGAGACATTTTCTAATTTCCCTTTTGATTTATTTATTTGACCTATTCATTAAGAGTATTTCATTTAATTTTCATAAGTTTGTAAAATTTTCAGTTTTCTTTCTGTTATTTACTTTTTATTTCATTCCATTGTGATCAGAAAAGATACCTGGTATGATTTTAATCTTAGGTTTATTGAAACTTGTTTTGTCAACTGAGATCTATTCTGAAGAATGTTCTCTGTGTGTTTGAGAAGGATATGTTTCTGTCACTGTTGGGTGGGATGTTCTGTGCATATCTGTTAGGTCCACTTGGTCTGTAGTTTCTTATGATTTGTCTGTTTGGATGTCTATCTGCTATTAGTGTCATATGCAAGTCTTTTAATATTGTATTTCTTACTTTAGTTCCATCAGTGTTTGCTTTATATATTTACATGTACTGATGCTGGGTGCATATATAATTGTTACATTTGGTGAATTAGCCTTCCTTCTGCTGATATTATATTGTATAATGTCCTTTTTGTCTCTCATGACAGTTTTTGACTTAAAATCTATTCTAAGGATAGCCATTCCTGCTTTCTTTTGGTTGTCATTTGCATAGACTATTATTATTTTTTAATCCCATCACATTCAGCCTATGTGTGTCTTTAAACTTAAAGTGAGTCTCCTGTAGATATCATGTAAATGGAACTTTTGTTGTTGTTTCTTTTAAATCCATTCAGTCACTTGTCTTTTGATTTGAGAGTCTAGTCTGTTGTCATTTAAGATAATTATTGACAGGGAAGGACTTACTATTGACATCTTGTTAACCTTTTTTTCATTGTCTTGTATTTCTTATGTCCTACTTTTCCTTTCCTTTTTTAAAAAAAATTTTTGTAGCATATGTTTTGATTTGTTTTTCTCTGCTTTTGTTTTGTTTTGTTTTTTGTATGTGCTCTATACAGGGGTCCCCAACCCCTGGGCTATGGACCGGTACCAGTCTGTGGCCTGTTAGGAACTGGGCCATGCAGCAGGAGGTGAGGGGGGTGAGTGAGCATTCCCGCCTGAGCTCCGCCTCCTGTCGGATCAGCAGTGGCATTAGATTCTTATAGGAGCATGAACTCCATTGTGAACTGTATGTGCAAGGGATCTAAGTTGTGTCCTCCTTATAAGAATCTAATGCCTGATGATCTGAGGTGGAACAGTTTCATCCCCAAACCCTCCCCCACCAACCCTGATCCACAGAAAAATTGTCTTCCATAAAACTAGTCACTGCTGCTAAAAAGGCTGAGTAACACTGTTTTGTTGATATTTTCTTTGTGGTTTCAATGGGATTACCTAAAACTGGATACTCAGATCAAAAAATCTGAAATAGGGTGGCTTCACTTTTCAGCAAAATACAGGCATTTTGGATATTTATAAAATTTAACACTTATAGCATGAATTCTATTATACTATTTGCAAAAACCAGACAGAAGTTAGTAGGTAATAGATTAGACATATATTATTAGTCTATCTCTAAATGGCTGAACCTGTATAACACTTTGTATTTTGAAACTGTACCTTTCATATATTTAAATCTTGTTTAAAACAAATTATTTCATAATAATGTTGTTATTCTGTGATACTGACTGATAGCAAAACCTGAGTTTGCAGGATATTCTTGTTTGAAAGAAGAGGCAGCATTGGATGGTATCTAGACAGCTGTGCTCTTGTTGAGGCATTGGGAGGAGTCCTTCTCCCCACCTCCATGTTTCATGCTGTCCCTACAGTGTCCAATTTGTCTTTAAATATTTGCATAAATAATATCTCTTCTATCCCTTACTAAAATTCCACATAACTGAACTTTAAATGCAGCTCATACTGGTCATCAAATATTTCTCTGCTCTATATTGCCTCTGGACACACATGATCAATAAGCACAGAACTCAATACATAAATGGATCAAATGTAAAGATTTAAAAGTTTTTAAAAAAATTCTGTGGAACATTTTGTAGAAGACACATTATAATATGTGGTTTGTAGGACTCTCCCAAAACCCATTATATAGCCAGGTAGAGCAGTTGCAAGTGTGAGAGTAGCTGACCACCTCTTAGAATGCTGCTGACATCAGGAAACACTACCTAAATGTATATTAAGCCACCAAAAACATAACTTCCTTTGCACTGGCTCTAACCTGTAGATTTATTTTCTGACATTTTTACCCATAGTCTCTTAATACTTTTCACTAAGACAATTTATAGCTTCAAAGCTTTCCTCTAATGAGAAAAAATAAATAAAGCTACCCATAAGTAGTAATGAAACCTAGCATTCCTGATTATGTTATATGAATTTTACACATAATTTCATATCATCCATATTATGGCTCTGTGAAGGAGGTACTGTTATTTACACTAGCATCTTCTTTCTCATCCTCATCCTGCTGTTCACCATGCCTCACTTTGAGAAACTGAGGCTTAAGGAGGTTATATAATTTTCCCAAGTGTATTAGGAGTGTCTGTTTTCATGCTGCTGATAAAGACATACCCAAGACTGTGTAATTTATAAAGAAAAAGAGGTTTAATGGATTGACAGTTCCACATAGCTGGGGAGGCCTCACAATCATGGTAGAAGGTGGCAGGTGAAAGGCACATCTTACATGGTGGCAGGCGAGAGTGAGTGAGAGCCAAGCAAAAGGGAAAACCTCTTATAAAACCATCATGTCTTGTGAAACTTATTCACTGCCATGAGAACAGTATGGGAGAAACTACCCCATGATTCAATTATCTCCCACCAGGTCCCTCCCACAACATGTGGAAATTATGGAAGCTACAATTCAAGATGAGATTTGAGTGGGGACACAGCCAAACCATATCACCAAGACTGCATATTTAATTAATGATTGGTAGGTAGTCCTGGGACTCTAACCTAGGAGGCAAATCCCAGAGCCAAGATCTTGGCCATCGGACTAATTTCCTCTTAAGGAATTTCCAAAACGAGTCAAATTGGTGCTTTTCTAACTTGTCTGAGAAAAAAGTTTCCCAGGGAGTATCAGTGGTTATTTCTGAATTGAGAAAGAGCTTTTCTGTATTTTAAAATTTCAAAGTTTATTGATCAAATATAGCTTGTCTTATAGCATTAAACTCTGAAGATATTGCTTATGTGTCAAGGAACAACTTGGGTTTAGAAATTTATTTTAAGAAAATGAAGATATTGGTCAATTTACTAGCCTATGTCTGCCAATTCTTTTCAAAAAGATTTTTGTGGATGCATAGCAGGTGTATACATATTGCGGAGTACATGAGATATCTTGCCAATCCATTTGAAACTAAAAGTATTCAACTTATTCCACAATATTTAAAATCATTTTTACAAGCCTTAAGTAAAACCAAACTTTAAAAAGAAACCTGTTTAGCTACTAATACTGAAAGTATTTCAATGAATCTAACCAGACCAGCAGAGTTTTTCTCAATATGGCATCTGTGGCAACTGTCATTTACTCATGTTGGATATGATAAGGCAGAGGTGTGGTTGGCAGGCTTATGATGGTTTGGGGGGACAGAATATTTTCCATCTTTTTTGCTTAAAAAGTTATCCTCAGGAAGTGGACATTTTAAAAAATTGTCTTTATCATTCTGAAACTAAATATAATGAATGCATATTTATCTTTGAAGAAGTTTCTTATACTCTTTGTAATATACATGATTGTTTTATCGTCTTATTGTAGTAAACATTGAAAATTTGTGGTGATTATGTAGGTGCTGACTTTGGAGGTGAATGTTAATTTAAATGTGTTTCTCTGGCATTTATTAGTAATTAATTTGATTTTATTCTCTATAACTAATTATGTGATTATAAATAATTTAAACTAGAGAGGAAATATCATCTTTAGACATCTCCAAATCATCAAAACTACTTTTAAATATGTCTGTCTTAAGAGTAAAATAACTCCATTATATTATCACATGAATGCCAATGAAGAAAGTATTTACAAAATACTCTTTGTTTTTTTATGTAGATTTCTCCTGTGCCTTTAGTTCTTCTGTTTTCCTTTATTTTATATGTATATATATATCTGATATTTATCTTAAGTGCTTATAAGATAAACTTTGGTACAAAGGTTATAGAGACTTTATGAACTACAATCTGTATAGCAGTCAATCCAACTTTACTTTTAATTTGGAAAGGATAGAATTACATGTAGATCACAGTGATTTAATGTGTTCAACAAGTAAAAAGATGTTGGCTTTAATTTTCTTTGAAGTTTGACTATTAGTAACATCTCTGGCCAACAGATAATATCAGATCTTGAATAAACTCAAGAAAGTATATGTGAAGGTATTAAAAGCATAAATCAAACATCAGGTAAACTTTGACAGTTTTATAGACTGTACCTTCCCATTTTGTTATGGAAGAAAAGGACATTTTCATCATACTTCTCTTATAAATTCACTACATTTTTAAAGCCCTTCTCTGAAATCTGGTTTTAATGCTGTGTTTCACAAAGCACTGGAGGTTTCATGGAAGTCTCCAAGGTCCATCACTGAGGATGAGGCATGGGGAAAGGTGTGGAGTTGGCGGAACTCCTAATCTGTCTTTCCCTTTGCCCAGAGTGCTCTATTTTAATATCTCTTCATATTAGACTTTCCAATAAGACTCCATTTGAAGAAGGTAGAATCAGCTCAAATATCATTTGCATCTGATTTAAACAAACTCCAAGAAGAGGATAATTAAATATATTTGTTTTCATAATGTCAGCCTCCCTAAATCATTCTACATACTATTTCATATTTTTTATCATTAAAACAAAATTAGCTCAACCTGAAAAGGCTATGTACTTTACCATTTCAACTATGGGACATTCTGGACAAAGCAAAACTATGGAGACAGTAAGAAGATCAGTCGCTGCCAGGAGTTGAGGGGAGGAGAGGGTGGAAAGGAGGGAATACAGGGAATTTTTTTCAGCAGTGAAACTATTTTGTGTGATGCTCCAATGGTAGATGCATGCCATTATACATTTGTTAAAATCCACAGACTGCACAACAGCAAGAGTAAACCCGACGTAAACAGTGGACTTGGATGATGTGTCAGTATAGGTTCATGAATATAACAAATGTACTACCCTGTGTTGGATGATGATCGTGGGGGAGGCTGTGTGTGTGTGTGTGTGTGTGTGTGATATGTGTAGGGGATAGGAGGTACTTTTCTGTGAACCTAAAACTGCTCTTAAAAAAATAAAATTAAACATAAAATTAGCTTATCTGTAGTATTTGTGGTATTATGTGAGGTATAATTACATTCTTACAATCACTTATATTTCCAAACAGTTACCAATAAAAGATGCGATCTACAGTGGAAAAAAAATAAAAGGAAAGCTGGAAATTCATGGTAGAGTAAGACTCCGCATTGTATCTCTAGTGAACAAGAACTTCTGTGGAGTCAGTGAAAGGGCCTGATGTGTCTTTGGTGTCTGGACATGGTGATTGTTGTACTGTGGTAAAGGAAGATAGTTCTGCTGGTTATGCAGATTTGTTTTCCAGGGTCTTCACTGACAACCGTGACTTATACTCAAGGAGAAACAGTCTCTGGAGAATGGAAAGCACGCTTCTCACAATGACAAAGAAGGCTTTTGGAAGGAAGATCACTAAAATATGAGGTCCTGGGAGAAAACTCCCAGATAAAGATTGCAAAGCCTGGCTGATTCTGTGTAGGATAACTCAGGTAACAAAGACGTTCAGTAATTTCCAGATGAAAGTAACTAGGGTAGCAGCCACCTATGTACCTCTCAACAGCTCTGGAGATTGTAGAAAAAGACTGTGGCAGGAACTTAAGTATTAATAGGGAAAACAGAGACATCAAAAGTGTTTTTACACTCACTGAAACAAGTGTCTGCACATTGAAGACAGTGTTGATGCAATATGTATATTCAGTCACAGTTTGCCACTGAAGGGTTAATTTTTATTTACTTTCCCTATGCTTGCTAGAAACATTCTTGGATCTTCCTTGCCAGTCCCAAGTTCGGCACACTTCCTTCCTTCCCTCCCTTCCTCCCTCCCTCCCTCTCCCCTCCCCTCCCTTCCTCTCTTCCCTCCCTCCTTCCTTCCTTCCTCCCTCCCTTCTTCTCTCTCCCCTCCCCTCCCTTCCTCCCTCCTTCCTTCCTTCTTCCCTCCCTCTCTCTCTCCTCCCTTCGCTCCTCCCTCTCTTCCTCCCTCCCTCCCTCCCTCCTTCTGAAATGGAGTCTTGCTCTGTCACCCAGGCTGGAGTGCAGTGGCACAATCTTGACTCACTGCAATCTCCATTTCCCAGGTTCAAGCAATTCTCCTGCCTCAGCCTCCCAGGTAGCCGGGATTACAGTCACCTGTCACCACACCCAGTTAATTTTTGTATTTTTAGTAGGGACGAGGTTTCACCATGTTGGCCAGGCTGGTCTCGAACTCCTGACCTCAGGTGACCCTCCCACCTCGGCCTCCCGAAGCACTGGAATTACAGGTGTGTACCACCGTGCCTGGCCATATTCTCTTTCTTTCCGACTTGACAGATGTTGATGACTCTCCCTCTGTCTACTCCATGCATAGCTCAGTTCTCATACTCTGCACAAGGACAGTCTAAGGTTGTATTTTCATCTTTCTCCATGCCTCCTCTGTTACATCTTCCCAGCTTACTTTGAGTTCTCTTAACCATCACACTCATTCCTTCTTTTCTCTACCGGATGTGGAGTATCATGGCTATAGCATCAGATTGCCTCCCATTCACTCCTTATGAATGGTGTGGTCTTGTGCAAGTTATTTAACCTAAGCCTTGGTTTTCTTATTTACAGAGTTGGAATAGTAATGTCCTGTTTTACAGGTTTTCGTGAAGATTACATAAGGAAACACAGATAAAGTGCTTAGAGTGGTGCTCAGCATTTGAGAAGCCCTCAGCAAATGCCTGGAGCTGTGCAACTTCAGAACAGTCTGGCTTAGGAGACTGGAACCTCATTAGGAATGTGCAGGCAGAGGGGAATGACCATCTCTGGCAGCATTACTGAATGCATTAATTTCCTAAGACTGCTGTGACAAAGTGCTACAAACTGGGTGGCTTCCAACAACAGAAATTTATTTTCTCACAGTTCTGGAGGTTAGAAGTCTGAAATCATGGTGTTTACAGGGCTATGTTTTTTTTTCTGAAGGCTCTAGGAAGCTATGAATAGTGATTCATACCTGTAATCCCAGTACCTTGGGAGACCAAGGTAGGAGGGTCTGAGACCAGCCTGGGTAACACAGAAAATTCCCACAAAGGAAAATCTCTAGAAAAAAATTTTCTTTTTTAAAAAAATTAGCTGGGCATGGTGGTGCATGCTTGTAATCCTAGCTACTTGGGAGGCGGAGGCAGAATGATTGCTTGAGCCCTGGCGGTTGAGGCTGCAGTGAGCTGTGATTGTACCACTGCACTCCAGCCTGGGTAACAGACTGAGATGCCATCTCGAAAAAAAAATTTAAAAATAAATTTAAAAAGAGAGAAGGGTCTAGGGGAAAATCTAGTCCAGGCCTTTCTCTCAGCTTCTGGTGCTGCAGGCAACCCTAGGCATGCTTTGGAAGGTAGACACATCACTTAAATCCCTGCCTCTCTCCCCACGTGGTGTTCTTCTTGAGTCTGAGTCTCCACACGGCATTCTCCTCTCCATGTCTGTCTGTCCCTGTATCTTTCCTCTTCTTATGAGGACAACAGTAATTGTAAATTAGGACCCACCTTAATGACTTCTTCTTAACTTGAAGACTCATCTGTAAAGACTCTATGTCAAAAACAGGTCACAGCATATCTTTTAGGGGGACACAATTCAACTGTTAACACTAGAGAAAGGATTCTTGCATTGGACAGTGGCCTTCTTCCTTCCTTCCTTCCTTCCTTCCTTCCTCCCACCTACTCCCTTCTTTCCTTCATCTTTCCTTCCTTTTTGCTCATTATATAGGACACGTATTAAATTCCTGACCTCATTTTCCATGTTTCAGTTTTTTAGTTCTATTTATGATACTTCAGATGTGGTCTAACTGAGGCTTGCTGGAAATTCCTATGATCTGGACACTTGACTAAGGTGACATTAAGAGTGTTCTTAAAAAATTTTGTTTGTATGTTGATAGTCACTAGCATTGATGCCAAATATTGAGCTTGGAATAAATGACAACAAACAAGCTGATTTTTGCATCCTTCTTTACTAACAACTCATAACCACTTTTCACACCTCTATAGCCTATTTTTGTTGTTATTTTTGCATAAATACATAAGAGAGTTAATAGAGATGGACATGGTCTAAACTACGCATAGAATTGGAATGGATGAGCAGCACAAGAAATGTTGTGAGTAGCTTGAGAAGTCTTTAGACTCTGCAGACTGCATCAAGTTGGCCTAGACAAAGCACTTCCGGGCACCAGTGGCAAGATGGACCTAGCATAGAATGTGACCCATCACTAGAAAAAAATCTAAGCTTTCATTTGCATTTTACCACATGCCCTTTAGATGTAAGTTCCTATCACACTGTGAGCAGTCCTGGAAAAACCCTCAGTGTTTTTATGGAGGACAATAAGGCAATCTGAACCTTTCAAGAGGAGGGGGAGTGAAGCCTGGGCATTGCCCCTCTAAATGCCTCGCCCCTCTAAATGCCTCTGGCTTGACTCCTCAGAAAGCTGCCACGTTAGTGCCAATGATGGATTTCTCCCAATTCTGATATATTATAAGCAGGGTTGGGGCACAGTCATACAGTTAGAAATGTGGGGACTGCTCTTATCAAGAAAGATTGGCTGTTTCATATTGTGATTTTTCTTTCTCTTAATGAATTTCTTAAGTTATTTTCCTTCTGTCTTCATTTTCCTTTCGATATTTGTAACTTGCATTGATATGCACATTTAAAATGTAACAAGGATTAAATGTGATTATTGTAATGCTTTTTATACTAGAAATATATACTATGAGAAGTCTATAAGGGAATAATTTGTATATGGCTAATATGGGACTTGCCAGAATTATTCTTAACAATTTTCACTAGGGTTCTTTGAGGGATTTACAAGTTCTTTTTGATTTGCAAAATGTGTGCTCTAACATCCCACCCCACGTCTTAGCGTTACTCCGTGTTCTCACCATTGAATTCCCCTCCCATATTGACATTCTGCCTTTGTGCATAGTAAGCACTCAATGAATGTTTGTTGAATAGATCTGCCTCTTTCCTTGTCTATTTGGTCCACTGCTCCTGTTTATCAGGCTTAAAAACTTCTGAAGTACAAAAGCCTAAGAAAACAATACGCATATGGCATAAATACAGGAATCTTCACAAGGTAAGTAATATTACTATTCTTATTTTAAAGATGAAGAAACTAAGGAGAGAAAAGTTAAGTAACTTCGCTGGGCGCAGTGGCTCACGCCTGTAATCCCAACACTTTGGGAGTCCGAGGCAGGCAGCTCATGAGGTCAGGAGTTCCAGGCCAGGCTGGCCAACATAGTGAAACCCTGTCTTTACTAAAAATACAAAAATTAGCCAGGTATGGTGGCGTGTGCCCGTAGTCCCAGCTACTCGGGAGGCTGAGACAGGAGAATCAATTGAACCTGGGAGGGGAGGTTGTGGTGAGCCGAGATCACGCCACTACACTCCAACCTAGGCAACAGAGTGCGACTCCATCCCAAAAAAACAAAAACCAAAACCAAAAAAACAAAAAAGTAACTTCTCAAAACCCTAAAGCTTATAATAGTAGAGATGGCATTCATCTATTGTTATTAGTCTATGCAGACTACCTTTTGCATAACATGAACTGAAAAATTAGGGGTTTAAATGAATGGACAAAATAAATGACTTTAGAAAAGTTTATTTTATAGTTGACTATTGCATTAGCGTCCCTAGGAAATGAGATAGCTCTGTGCAATGCAGTAAGCTGACCAAAACATCTCCTAAATAATAATAATAATAGAAAACAGTAATGCTTATAATTTTCCAGGCACTATCCTAGCTATAAAACCCCACTGTTAATGGAGAAGAGGCTATCTGTATCATGGGGAAATTAATACATCACAGATATAGATTGAAGCCAGATTAAGTATGGTATGGAAGGCAGGCAAATGGCATCTGCCATACATGAGGTCGTTACAATGGGAAAGGTCATAATGTCCATAAGATCCTCTTTAATTCATTAGTTGTTATGAAAATAAAAAACAAGTCTTCATTTTTTAATCATTTCTCTGCTTGTCTGTTAAAAAAAAAAGGCAGGAGCAGGACCACATATGTGAAATTATAATGTTGAAGGGATCATGAAGACATGTTCTTATATCTATCTTTCAGCAGGAGGCATATGACTTAAAACTACTCACCCACCCTGTGTTTCCAAGGACTGCTAGATAGTCTGACTGTGCCTGATATAGAGTAGGGACTCAGACATGACCTGAGTGATTGGATGTATACATGAATGTTTCTGAAGTTTAAAAACTTCTTGCCAACTACTATGTAATCATCTGTCTGAAGGAGACCTGATCACAGGTAGGCACAGACAACCAGTGCTCACTGGTAGAGCTGGTCAACGTTGAAGGAAGGCCCTGCACACCCTCCTCACAGGCTGGAAGCTCTCAGCATCAGCAAGTGACAAACAGGCAGGCGAACAGGGTGTTGGCCACAAAATCACTTTCCTAGACATATTTTTTAAGGTTTCTGCAAAGCTATTCTACCAGTGAACTTTCACCCTTATACCATTGTGAAAGGAAAAATAAAGTTTTATGGGGTCTTTTTGATCACCACGGTAGAAAGGAAACAATTTTTTTATTGCTGCCTAGCAAATTACCACCAATGAAGTAGCTTAAAACAACACAAATGTGGCGGGACATGGTGGCTCATGCCTATAATTCCAGCACTTTGGGAGGCTGGGGTGAGCAAATCACTTGAGCCTAGGGGCTCCAGACTGGCCTGAGCAACATGGAGAAAAACACAAAAAATAGAAAAATTAGCCAGGTATGGTGGCACATGCTTATAGTCCTAGCTACTCAGGAGGCTGATGTGGGAGGGTCATCTGAGCCCAGGGAGGTTGAGGCTGTGCCACTGCACTCCAGCTTGGGTGACACAGTGAGATCTGTCTGAAAACAAAAACAAAAATAAAACCTCACAAATGTATTATCATGGTTCTGTAGGTTAGAATTCAGACCATGGGTCTGGCTTGATTAAGATCAAGTTGCTGTCAGGGCTATGTTCCTTTCTGGAGCCTCTATGAGAGTCAATTTCCTGGTCTCTTTCAGCCTCTATAGGATGCCTTCATGTCTTAGTTCATGGATTTCTTCCTCCACCTTCAAAGCCAGCAATTATAGCATTTCTCTGAGCCTTCTTCTGTCATCACATTTCTTTCTGATCATAGCCAGGAAAGTGCCTTTTCCCACTTTTAAGAAGTCATGTGCTTAGATTGGCACACCCTTATAGTCCAGGGTAATCTCCCCGTCTCAGAGTCTGTACCCTGAACTACATCTGCAAAGTTCCTTCTGCCATGTGAAATAAGACATTCACAGGTTTGGGGAATTAAAATGTGAACATCTTGGGGACCATTATTCTGCCTAATATATTAACCTAAGGCAAAGATACACCCTTCGCAGGGCTGACAGGGACAGGCAGGTAAATATCCTCACAGATGCTCGTTTCCAAAAATTTTCCAAACATCCTGTATTTCTGCCTTTAGGATTTTTCCTCCTGCATAAAGATAGTTGTTTTTTGTTTGTTTTTTCCTTATCTAGTCCTGATTTAAAAAAGACAGTAATTTATTTCACCTTAATGCCAGGCATTAAATTAGCGTAAGACAACTAGCATGCTTCCAAAAAATTTAATAAGGTTGTTATACATCACATTTAGTAATGTAGGATATACATGTAATATACATGTATACCTGTGTCAATGTCTATGTGAGTGTAGAGATACATGTTAGTACACATCTATTATCTTTTTAAAACCCAACTTGGATGATTTACCCCACTATTGAGTATAAAGTAACTTTCTAATTTTTGCTTTGTGAACTAAAACCATCTACAAAGGCAAAAGCAGAGATGAGTGTATGTCCATGTGGGTTTATGACTCAATGCAAAAAGAAAGTTTATAAATACACACAAAAAACTGATTCTCTAAAGTGCTACAGATTTGGCTTAAATTGCAAATTGATGTTGAGTAGCTGCTAAGTGACAGGCACGAATGACTTATAA
Organism: Cheracebus regulus; assembly: GCA_963574635.1. NCBI lineage: Eukaryota > Metazoa > Chordata > Mammalia > Primates > Pitheciidae > Cheracebus > Cheracebus regulus. Next base: position 50,249 of record CAUYQU010059876.1, read on the forward strand.
TACACAGGAGGCACGATGCTTGACCTCCTGAAGCTTGTAATTTGAGAGAGAAGTCAGATACCCGGGGATATAATTGCAGATAAGACAGAAAATAACTTTAAAATAAATGTAATTTGCTTTGAGTCCTCAGGAAGCAAGACTGTAATGTGTGGACTTTTGCTAGACGTTAGGGGTATGGGCAAGGGCAGGGAGGTTTCCTTGGGAAGGAGCATTGGAGCTGGTTCTGCAGAAGTAGGTGATATTGAAAACGCAGATATGTGAAGAGTTATTTTAGGTATAGGTAAAGGACCAGCAATGAGAAAATACAAATATTCTTAGAACGGCCACAGTGTGAGTGAGGTAAAGCAGAGAATGCAAGGTCAGGAGGGACTCTGGAACTGCCCAGTCACTGCAGGAGTCTGGACTTTATCCTGGAGATCACAGGGACCTACTGTAGGTGTGAACAGGATATTAGCAGGGCCCCTCTGAGGAATTAACACTTCCCACAGAGGCTGTTAGTTGCCTCTTAATGCTCATTTTCCTCTTCTTCCTTGATAACAGTACCCTTATTTTTAGTAAGGCATATTCATGCCCAGTTAAAGGCTACAGAACCCAGTCATCTTTGCTGCTAGTTGTGGTTGTTTAACTAAAGTTCCAGCCAATGATATATAAATAGAAGTGGTATATAAAGTCATTTTTGGGAGGAAAGGGCATGCTCTCTTTTCTCCCTTCTGCCTGGAATGGAAACGTAATGGCTGGAGCTCTAGAAGCCATGTTGGATCCTTAGGAGGATGTCAAATCTGAATAACGCCTGAACAGAGAGCTGGAAGGTGCTTGGCTTCTTTTACATGCACAGGAACTAACTTTCATCTTGTTTAAGCACTCTTGTTCATTTATTTTTCTGTGATATGCAGCTTAACCTAACCCTATGTCAGCAGTTTTTAACATTGGCTACACACTAAAACCTCAGGAAACTGCAAAATCAGAGATGGTCAAAAGTGATCCCCAGAGACTTTGATTTAATTAGTCTGCGGCAGGGCCTAATGATAAGCAACAGTTCTAGTTTTCCAGGTTATTCGAATGTGAAGTCAGTGATAGCCACAGTTATAGACAGAGTTGTAAGATAAGAGAGTTTTAAGGCTGGAAGTTATTTTGGAAGACTGTTGCAATACCATTGCTTAGATTTAGAACTAGGAGAAAGGCAGTGGTCACAGATGGTCAGGTGTCTGTGAAAGGCCCAGGGGAGGCAGAATCCATGTAAGGAAAATGGCAACCAACTGATAGTACATAAGGCAATGGCATTTTACATGTGGGAAATTGCAAGTAGGGAAGCATCATTAATATCAAGAGAGGGTAATAAGAGGAGGCCTGGTAGGGAGGGTGTGAGGATGAGCTCCAGGTTTCGGGAATTTGAATTTTCTGTGGGACACAGAATAAACAAATAGGTCCACAATTATAATGTGCTTCACAATTGCTTCATTTGCACGTTTCTTTAGATTTGATGACATCTATTTTAATTTCATCCTTTTCTCCATGATTGATTTTTTGGCAGAACACATTTTTTTTTTTCCAGAAAACATAACAGCTCTGTCTCTTTGTCACGCATGTGTAGAGAAATGCTAATAGAATATTCACTGTATTTTTTTCAGGAAAAAAAAAGCTCTTTTGAATCTTAGTTCTGCTTTTCTCAAAATGACTAAATCATCTCTTTTAAATCCATTTAATATTTTCTTGGTAGGCTGTACCTATTTCTAGAACCCACAGCACACTCTGAACATTTGACAGGATCACACCTGATTAATCTCTCTCTTTGCTACCATCAATATTATTTGGGGGCAGTGGTCAAACCGTATTGACACTCTGCTGACATCTTCTCCGGTGCCCAATTACCCTTCTGTCATGATAAAATCCATGAGGTGACAGGAGGATTCTATGCTGTGCCAAGCGGGTTGGCACCAAAATGTCCCCGAGACAGTATATAATACATCATTTTTATGCTTCTCTGGGGAGCTAGGAGAGACAGGACATTTCCCTACCCCCCATTGCCAATAGGTGTTTTACTCACAGGACTGCGGAAACACAGTGGCTTTCAGGTAGCTTTGCAATCTGAGCTCTCTGGGACCTGCCTGGATGAGCCTCCTGAAGTCTCCTAGTTAATCCCTAAGGTAAATTCCTAATGAAAGAGAGCAGAAGCCCTTGCCTGAGGTTCTTAACCCTGACCCACATATTAAAAAGTAGTTACGCTTCTAAAAGAATTTAGCTATTAGACTCTCTAGGAATCTCCTGTTAAGATGCAACTTAGATCATATCTGCCAAGTAAACCACAGTAGAGTAAGGATAAGGAATGAAGTACATGGGATGGTGTAACCCTTTTGAAAACTGCTCTGGCCGTGCTCTAATACTGGAACACATGCTTTGGGGCTAAATAAGATTAAAATTAAGAGTTCTTGTTTTCTTCTTTTTTTCCCCCCAGATCACCAGTAAAGCATTATCTTTTTTTTTTTTTCAAACAAAGCTTAGCTTAATGAAAATGGCTTCATGAGATCAGAAGGGCTTCTCTATTTATGTATCTAGAAAGGAAATATATTGATAGCTATCCATTTAAATATTTTATTTTATACACACACACAGACATGCACACACACACATTTATTTAAATATCAACAATCTTTTTGGTTAGTTTAGCAATTAGAAGAGTATCACTCATAACTGATATTGGTACTCCTCATAATGTCATATTCCTATAATATGCATGAATAAGACCACTGAGTATTGAAGTATAAAGTGATTGTTCCCCAGGATTCCAAAAGGTTTAAGAGCACAAACATGAGTTCCGTAGAATTCAGATCAATGACAAAAATATTTTGTTTTGCATGTGGTTATAAGGCTAATGGTACAAATGTTCTTGGTTTCACTGCACCCACTGAGCAGAGGAATCCTCCAGCATGAGGAGAACTTCCTTCCAATATTGGGGCCAGCAGAGCCAGTAAGATGTGTTCTTCAGATTTGTTGTTGATGAAAATTAGTATTTGATCTGATTTTTCTTAAAATAATGATTTAGAATTGTTTTGTTATGTACTAGGATGCTGGCTAGGATTATTTTTTATTTTAATTTTTAAACTACTTTTAAATACTTTAATTGATCAGGTTAAATGTGTTCATGGCAAAAAATTCAAAGTACTTATAAGATGTAGGATGGGACAACCCAGGTCCTCCATAAAGTCCCACATCCTTAATCTATTGTGTTAATAATAATTGTTAGTTTCTTTTGTAGATTTTCTAGAAATTATATATGCATGTATAAAGGTTATGGACGTATACACATTAGAAAAATGCCAGGCTGGGCACGGTGGCTCACACCTATAATCCCAGCATTTTTGGAGGTCAAGGTGGGTGGATTGCTTGTGCCCAGGAGTTTGAGACTAGCCTGGACACAATGGCAAGACCCCCATCTCTACAAAAAATGCAAAAAATTAGCCAGGTGTGGTGATATGTGCCTGTAGACCCAGCTACTTGGGAGGCTGAAGTGGGAGGATCGCCTGAGCCTGGGAGGTCAAGGCTGCAGTGAGCCAAGATCATGCCACTGTATTCCAGCTGGGGCAACACAGTGAGACCCTATCTGAAAAATTTTATATATATATGTAAAAATTATATATATATACATAATTTATGTGTGTGTGTGTATATATATATATAAATAGATATATATTTTAAGATGGGGTTTTGCTCTTGTTGCCCAGGCTGAAGTGCAATGGTACAATCTTGGCTCACTGCAACCTCTGCCTCCTGGGTTCAAGCGATTCTCTTGCCTCAGCCTCCCAAGTAGCTGGAACTACAGACATGTACCACTACGACTAATTTTGTATTGTTAGTAGAGATAGGGTTTCAGTATGTTGGCCAGGCTGGTCTTGAACTCCTGATCTTGTGATCTGCCCGCCTCAGCCTCCCAAAGTGCTGGGATTACAGGTGCAAACCACCATGCCTGGCCTAAAAAAATTTTTTTTAAAAAAGAAACACCAAACTCATGCCTGCAATTTGTCGACTTGTTCTCTTCACTTTCATCTTGGCCATCTTTCTATGCAAGTGTTTATATATCTACTTTCTTCCTTGGCCAGCCTTATAACATCATTTTCTGAAACTCTATTAATGGACATTTTTGCTGTCTACAGGTTACTTGGGTTTGTTTTGTTTTGTCTGCCACAAAAAAAAAATGAAATATGCAATCTTAGAACATATCTGTCTTTGTTCAAGATGGTACATGACATATGGTGAAGGATTCAGTCAAGGAATGTAGTGTTCAAGTTTTGACAGCAATTTCCAAATAGCCCTCAAAAAGTGGCCTCAGTCTTACATTCCTACCAAGAATGTACTGAAGGGCATGGTTCTAGCCCCATTGCCACTGACAGGACAGGACTTAGCTTACTTGGGCCCTTTGATTCTCACGTCGTCTCTGGAGACACACTAAGACAAAACTGAGGCACAGGCGGCTCTTACTAACTGGCAGAGTGTCGGAGAAGGAACGTAAATGTAGATTGTCTGACTCTATAGCCAGGCTCCTAAGTGCCATCCTGGAGTGACCTCTCTCTCATACTAAGGTTTCTATTTTCCAGACTGATGTTAGTAACCTTTTTTAAACCTATGAAACAGAAATTCTTTTTAAATATCCATTGTCCATGTTTCTTTTTATTTCCTTCATTGAATACCTGTATTTGGCCCTAAAAATCTAAATCTGTAAAAACGATTTCTGTTTGTCTAATGGAGCAGGTGGAATGGAAGCAGTGGTTGTAAAGTGATTTCTAGTGTTGTCACTGAGGGTAGAATTTCTATTTCCTGAGAGATCACTGCTATGGCTTTTCATCCACCGATATGTCTGCAAGTACTTCCATATCGGTCCTGAATTTGGGGGCAGAATTAAATCTGAATATTCCTCGTGAAATGTTTTTCTGTTTAATACTGTAAATTTAGCAGGACCTTGTCCCAGCAATATGAGACATGCTCTTTCCTCCCTGCAAAAATCTGGATTTAAACTAGCTTATCCCTGGAAACTCCTTTTTATCCTTTGGGCATGTATTACATTTTTGTCTTGGCTTCTTCTCCCATGAAATCACAGAAGGAGGAGCTTGCTGACATTACCCTCTCCTCTCTTTATGAGGAGACATCATGTAATAAAACGGGACTGATGTTGTCACCGCACACATTGCATTAGACTGTTGTCCTACAGAAGGTGTCCCTGAAGACTGGAACCTTAGCTTGGAGAAATGCAGTCAACAAACCCAGGTCCCAGAACAGACCACAGCCGTGTTCCCATTCAGGCCAGGGGATTGACACAGACCTTTGTGTCTTAAGCTGGGAATTTCCTCCTTAAAGGATTTAATGTTTGCACTATCAAATGGCCTGAGAAGCAAATGTTCCTCCTGTAGGAACTGAGGTGGGGCTTGGGATGAAGAAGAACTTCTTCCTCTGGGGCCTGGAGGAGGTTTGGCTTGTATTCAAATGCCCAGTCATGCCTGAGTAGCCTCACTAATGACCGTAAGGTTGAGAAACCATGGGAGGCTTCTCTGGGAGCTCAGCAGTCTCAGGGGTTGGGCTCCTGTCTGGTCTTGAAGAGTGACTATTTCAGGAAGCAGTTGCAGGTTTCTCTCAGTGTAATATTTCTGTTAGGTGCAATCCTTGTCAAGTCTTGATGAAAGCCACAGCTTGGTTTCCACTGCACTGAGGTTGACTAGGGACCCCTCTCCCCACCATAAGGGCATCATTGACTGTCACAGGCTGAGACAGCTGCAGCTGGCAGAGTAAGGATCTCAGGAGGGCAGTGTCAGCAGCAGGGGGCAGCAAGGCATGCAGGCAAGAAGGTCAGAACGGAGGAGCCCAATAAGTTGTTCTTGAATACCTAAGAGGCTGCTCCTTGGGAACCCATGGGCTAACCCTTATCTGTGTGTGCGTGGGCGTGTGTAATTGGAATCAATATTTCTTGAGCATTTACTAGGGAAATATGGATGTGCCTTCTCCCTTATGAGTATCCTCTCATTTAAACTTCCTAACTACCATGTGAGGTAGTTGTGAGTGCCATGTAAATGCTGTGGTTAAGGAAACAGTCCTTGACAGCTTCTACCACTTGTTAAAGGTCACTGAACTAGCCAGCAATAGAACTAGGATTCGAAATGAGGCGACATTTAGAAAATAATTTGAATCTACTTATGATAAGGAATACTTTTAATATAAAATCAAAATAAGAGATTTTTAGAAACCAAATCAGGGGCACTATAGAGGTGAGTAAAAGTAGATGTTAAAAAAGAAACTGCACAACCACATTCCTAGCAGCATTATTCACAGTCACTAAAATGTGGAAGTAAGCCAAGCACCCCTTGACAAATGAATGAAGAAGCAAAATGTATTCTACCCATACAATGGAATATTCCATCTTAAAAAGGGGAAAATTCTAATACATGCAACAAAAGAGGTGAACCTTAAGGATATTATACTAAGGGAAACAAGCCAACTACAAAAAGACAAATACTATATGATTCACTCACATGAGGTTCTTAAAGTATCCAAAATCATAGAGACAGAAAACAGAATGATGGTGGTGTGAAATTAAATAATTCAAACTTAAAATGGCTGGAACTTTAAATTATTTTGAGCCTTGAGAGAAATGTGTTATATGGCCTGAGTCATGGGACATGCAGCTGCAACTTCTGCTTTTCCGATTATAGATTAAATCTCTTCCTCATTCCTGTCCTGTAAATGATTAGAAAAGACCAAATGGTTCCAGAAATAAGACCCCTCAAGACCATTACCCCTCCTTATGGAATGTTAAAGCAATCTTCCTTAGAACTTAGCAAACTGTAACCAATCAAATTACTGTAACATCTGCCCTGGCCTTATATGGAAAATGTTACAACCCTGTTAACCTTCTCTATCTCTGCCTATGTAAGTGAAACCTTAATTTCCCCACTTTGGAAAGGTGACCCCATTCGCTTGGAGTTGGTGTTTCCCTGGTGGCTATCCTCAGGCTTTGAGCTGGAAGAAACTATATTTAATCACATTTTCTGAACTTATTATTTAAGGTTAACTGGCCAGGGGCTGGGAGGAGAAGGGAATGGGGAATTACTGTTCAATGGGTATAGTGTTTCAGTGTTGCTAGAAGATAAAGAGAGCTCTGGAGATGGATAATGGCAATGACTGCACAACAAAATGAATGCATTTAATACCACTAAATTGTAAAATTAAAAATGGTTCAGATAGTTCATTTTATGTTATTTGCATTTACCACAATAAAAAATTGGAAAAAAAAATGAAATTGTACTATATATAGTACACATGCTAAAAATTTATGCAGCACTTACATCTTTGATATGGTTCGGCTGTGTCCCCACTCAAAGCTCACCCTGAGGTGTAATAATCCTCACACTTCAAGAGCAGAAACAGGTGGAGATAAATGAATCATGGGGGTGGTTTCCCCCATATTGTTCTGCTGGTAGTGAGTGAGTCTCATGAGATCTGATGCTATTATAAATGGGAGGTCCCCTACACAAGCTCTCTTGCCTGCTGCCATGTAAGTTGTGTCTTTACTTTTCCCTTGCCTTCTGCCATGATTGTAAGGCTTCCCCAGCCATGTGGAACTGTGAGTCCACTAAATCTCTTTCCTTTATAAATTACCTAGTCTTGGGTATATCTTTACTAGCAGCATGAGAACAGACTAATACAGTCCTGCTTGGTAATAGCTAAGCATGAGTCTAAAGCTGCTTTCCTCGAGTTTGAATCTCTGCTCTACCGCTTTTTAACTATATGACCTTGGGGAAGAAATTAATCTCTCTGGGGCTTAATTACCTCATTTCTAAAATAAAGACAAAATATGTAGTATCTTTGTCATAGAGTCAATGAGACATTTAAATGACATAGTACCTGAAACATACATGAGCAGTGGCTGATATGGTTTAAATTATTATTTAAACAATATGATGAATGAGAATGCACATATAGATATTTCACTTTGAGTAAAAGGCACTCTAAAACTTCATGAAAAAAAGTCACTAAGATTCAGTCAAATTTCTTATAAACAAAGAAAAAAATTCATGATGATTATTTTTTAGAATATTCAAAATTAGGTGTTGGTTAGTAAGCTGATCCAACCAAATAAATGTTTCTGGTTTGAAATCTTGAAGATACTCTTTAGTTAAGTCCCCTCGGCTGCTATAAAAGTTGGCCATGGCCGGGCATGGTGGCCCACAGCTGTAATCCCACCACTTTGGTAGGTAGAGGAGGGCAGATCATCAGGTCAGGAGTGTGTGACCAGCCTGGCCAACATAGTGAAACCCCGTCTCTACTAAAAACACAAAAAATTAGCCGTGCATGGTGGCAAACACCTGTAATCCCAGCTACTACAGAGGCTGAGGCAGAAGAACTGCTTAAATCCAGGAGGTGGAGGTTGTGGTGAGCCAAGATCATGCCACTTCACTCCAGCCTGGGCAACAGAGCGAGACTCTGTCTTAAAAAAAACAAAAACCAAAAAACAATTTGGTCATGGATTATTTTTGGCCCAGGAAGAAAAAGCCTGATAGACAAGCCAATTCCATTTAGGGTCAGTAAAAGGAGCACAACTGCTAGTATTTGACTGGCTTTTCTAATGTTGAGGTGGGAACTGCTAACTAATTGTAACACAAAGACAGTGCTAATGGCTTTTCACTTCACTTATTTCCCACCATGGATGTGCCGATGTTGGCCAGGACAAAACTATCCAGAAATTCTACAATGAGAGAAAGGTACTCACGCAATGAATGTCAATTCTTTCCCTGATAATTCCATTTTGGAATTGCTAATTTCAGATATGATGATTTAGCTCATTGAGTCAGGCTGCAAGAGACCAGGAATTACCCAGCAGTGGGCACTTAGCTGAGACCAAGGCTCGTGTAATTAGAATTCTGGCACCATAGGTGGGAATATTTACTATTGCTGTGAATAGTAAATCATAAATGTTAAATGATGTTCAATCTCAGAACTAACTGTGCAAAACTTCTAACAGCATAGATAATCAGGCAATTATTGAGATGGCGATCACACTCACAGGCCATTGCAGCTTCGTTGTGAGACCCAACCATGCTCTGAGCTACAATCTTATTTATCTTGGCTCCATTTTTATGCATTTTGCTCTAGTAAATAGGTATTCAATCTAAGTTTTAGAGTTCTTAGAAAAAGAACATATAATGTGATCTGTGATTTAAGCTTTAAAGCTTATGTATAAGTTAGTTAAAAAATTACATTCCCAAATCATTAGAAAGACAGATAAAAACAATATAAAAGATCTTTCTTGGTCATGATATTGTGGAAGAATACTGGCCTAGGTGTTTGGAGATGTTTATTCTTGTCTTCTCTCTACTCATCATTTCTAATGTAATTTTTAGAAAGTAATTTAAATTTTTCTGGGCCCCGATTTATGCATCTGTAATTTAAGACATTTTAAATGATTTTTAGCTAAGGTTCCATTCAACATTCAAATAATAATAAAAATAATATATCTTACTGTAATTTTAAACATCCATTTATGACAGCAATTTACCAAGATCCTTACATGACTTGGGAAGTACTATACTATCTATCTCTATTTCACTGATAAGAAGACAAAGATGTCAAAAGTCCTGACTTAGTTCACACAGAGAGGAAATGGCAAAGGTACTTGGTACTCATTTTGGTCTTAGTTCATCTTAATCCAATGATGCTTTGTGATTAAGATTACTGAAAATAGCTTTCTTAACTGGACACAGCATCTAAAAGCATGAAATCTAATAGAACCTTTATTACATAACAACAAATGTGGTTTACCATATGTGAGTTTCATTTGGATGTGGGCACTAAATTTGTATTTCCCTTAATCTCCCAGCTCTCCTCTGTGTTTGGACAAACAAAAAAACTGAACAGCAATGATCGTGGCAGTACACTCCAGGTTGCCTGGATAGTTCCTCACTTCTCCTAGTTAGAGAGGCTGCAGCCAAAGTCAGCTTCAAAAAGGGGATCTGGCTTCCTCCCTGTTCCTGGAGAGGTTATGACTCCCAGACCACACTTGTAAACAGCAGGCACCTACACCCAGACTGCCCGGAGCCTCATGCATCTGATTTTCCCCTACTGACAAAGTTGCTATCATTTTTGCTTTGTGAGGAGAGAAGCAGGGACTTCCTGGGGATGGACACCCTTGGTGCATTCAGCAGAATAGCCTGGCTCTAGCACGTCTTCCTGAGGGGTGATGGGATTGGAGACCTGGACCTGCTCTTCTTTTGATGATCCCTGATTTATAACTTTCTCCAGTAAAGCCTATTTCATAACAACTGCATGTGACATTGTGGAATTAGACCTGAGGCCAGCTACACAGCAGGTCAAGAGCGTGAAGGGGCCTGCTTTCCACAGTTTGCTTTCATTTATTATTTTAAGAATCAATCAGAACCTTTAAGAATTGTGATGAGGGCCAGTTGTGGTGGCTTATGCCTGTAATCCCAGCACTTTGAGGGAGGCTGAGGTGGGTGGATCACTTGAGGTCAAGAGTTCAAGACCAGCCTGGCCAACATGGTGAAACCTCATCTCTACTAAAAAAACAAAGAAAGAAAGAAACAAACAAACAAAAACTCAGCATAGTGATGTGTGCCTGTAATCCCAGCTACTCAAGAGGCTGAGGCATGAGACTAGTTTGAACCCAGGAGGCAAAGGTTGCAGTAAGCCGAGATCACACTACCCCAGCCTGGTTGACAGAGTGACCCTGTGTCTAAATAAATAAAAGAATTGCAATAAAATTGCAAAGAACTATCCTGTATAGTATGTTTCATAGAATGCTTTTATATTCTATACTCTACTTAATGTTCACAAAAATTTGACAAGATTTATTTTTATTGTACAGATAATAAATCAAGTTTCAGAGAGGTTAAAAGCCTCCCCTAAAAGTGGCAAATCTGGGCCTGGATGTAAAATCTTCCTGCTTCAGGCTCAACTCTCCTCACTGCTCCTGAGAGCTTTAGAAAGTGTTTCTAGCAGCAACCCCATTCATTCCCAAATATCTAAAGCATCCACATATGAGGGAGGGCCTTTGCCAGGTGCTGGTGAATTCAAAGAACAAGCAGACTCCCCCAAGAGCATTCTTTCTTGTACTAAAAAGGGACGATCATTTTAAGAGCCATTTATTATTAAAAATATTCATTATATTTTTCAGTTTGTTCAAGCTATAGTGCCTTTATTATGAAATATTAGACAACCTTTATAGAAACAGGAGTGGAATGTCTTAGCTGCTGCTAAGCCAGAAGACAGCAAAACATCAGCAGTGTCAAAGTCCCTGAGTAACTCAGAAATGTTAGAACTCAGTCAAAGCTTGCCAGAGGAGGAGGTCTGTGAATGAGGGTGGAATGGAATGTCTTCTAATCTGTGATCTGAATTCAGACATTTTCTTCGAAATGGCTTCAGAGGCTAACATATAACTTTAAAAATCTATCTTGGGGCCAGGTGTGGTGACTCATACCTATAATCCCAGCACTTTGGGAGGTTGAGGCAGGTGGATCACTTGACGTTAGGAGTTCAAAACCAGCCTGGCCAACATGGTGAAATCCCATTTCTACTAAAAATTAAAAAATTAGCCGGGTATGGTGGTGGGCATCTGTAGTCTCAGCTACTTGGGAGGCTGAGGCAGGAGAATCACTGAGATCATGCCACTGCACTCCAGCCTAGGCAACAGAGCAAGATTTTGTCTCAAAAAAAAAAAAAAAATCTATCAGGTGTGGTGGCTCATGTCTGTAATCTCAGCACTTTGGGAGGCCAAGGCATGTGGTTCACCTGAGGTCAGGAGTTCAAGACCAGCCTGACCAACATGGATGAAACCCTGTCTTTAAAAAAAAAAATCTTCGCCAGGCATGGTGGCTCATGCCTGTAATCTTAGCACTCTGGGAGGCTGAGGGTGGATCACTTGAGGTCAGGAGTTGGAGACCAGCCTGGTCAACATGGTGAAACCTCATTGCTACTAAAAATACAAAAAGTAGTTGGGCGTGGTGTCAGGTGCCAGTAGAGGCAGGAGAATTGCTTGAACCCAGGAGGTGGAGGTTGCAGTGAGCTAAGATTGTGTCACTGTACTCCAGCCTGGGTGACAGAGTAAAACTTCATCTCAAAAAAAAAAAAATCTATCTTTTCAAACTTTCATTCTACTAATGGTAGCCTTCAAGGTACAGACAGGGATGCCACGTTGGTGCCTTAAACTTAATGTTTTAAAAACTGAAAACTTACTATTTTCAAAACTGTCAACTGCACAGGGAGTTCCCTAGCCTGGCCCAGCTTAGTCATGCTTCTTCTCCAAGACCAACATGCAAGGTCAAGGGTCTTAGGGCTCTTGGTCTTACTTGTCTCTAAAGTATGCCTCTATTTCCAAGACGTTATGGATTCCTTCCTTCACTCCTTCAGTGACATCAAAAATTTCTTCCATTAGTTTTTGTTGTATCTTGCACACACCTTCCTCAGAGCACTGACTATGTTATTTATTTGTGTGTGCATGTGTGTGTTTCCTTCAACTAGTTTTGGAGCTCCTAAGGACAAAGAGCATGTCTATTCATCATTGTATCCCTAGAACTTAGCATGATGTCTGACAAAAATGAAGTTCACTTAGGTGCAGGTACTAGATCTTCCTCTTCCTGAATCCCTCTGCTCTCCTCTGTGGTAGGACAAGGTGATGGTGACAGGACACTCTGGGCTGCCTGGACAATGAACCAGTTGGGAGTGTGTTCCCGCTTCTCCTAGCCAGGAAGGCTGCACCCAAAGTCAGCTTCCTGAAGAGGCAGGGAATTAATGTTGGATAGACAAATGGATGGGAGAGGGTCTGCCTGGCTTGCTTAAGAACACACAACTAGTACTAAAAGGCAACAAGAACAAGAATTTGATTCAGGACAGGGATTCTTGTTCTTTGCATTCGCTGTTTTATCCCCAGTGCCTAGAAGAGTCCCTGACTCACAAGCGTTTGATCAATATTTGTTGAATGAATGACTGATTGGATGACTGACTGAAAGAATGAAAAGTTAACTTCAAAGCCCATGCCCTTTTAACTTCATTCCCAACTTTCAATCTTTGTATACAGTGCATGTGTCTGTGTATAGATACATCTTTCAAAGAAATAAAAATTGTAATTATCTCTTCTTTACAATAATCCATAATGAAAGATGATAGCTATTTACAAGTATTTTACACACATATACACACACATTCTAAGCCATTGAAATAGTCTTTATAATTTGTTTCATTTACTAGAAGAAATGTAACTTTCAGAAAGTAAGCAGACATCCTACCTGAAATTCATATAATGTTACGTTCTCAGAATTTGTTTCTGGTTAACTGGTGGAATGAATTTGTCTTGTAAACCATCCTTGAAAAAAGCACAATACCTAGGTGGATTGAAGAAAACCATGGCTGGGCGTGCGGGGAAATGCAACACCATGGTTGGTTATGTGCACAGCTGCCCAGCAGCAGAAATGGAGCCTCTCAACACTTCTAAAAGTATAGAAAGCCAGCAACTTGATATGTGCTTCTGCCAAGAATCACATATAGGTTTATAATCTTCCAGCTAAACTTCTGGGGCCTCTCTTCTTCACACAGAATGGCAGCTGATCTTATCTTTATCTGTTACTGACACAGATGCAGCCATTCACTGCAAGGCAGAACAAAAGCCAGCAGACGGATGGAAGAAACCAGAAATAGATCTTTCTTGAACTGATTTGTATCAGAGTTATAAACAATTCCAGGTATGAAAGAAAAGTAGACAGGCAAGCACTTACTGAAGGCAAGAGGAAAGAATGATTTTTTTCTGTTTCTTTTTTTTTTCCCTTCTGTTTCTTTTCTTTTTTTTTTTTTTTTTGGTCCAGATCCCCAATGCAAACATTGCAGGAGCTGGTTGTGCCTCCAGCAGGAGGATGTTCACTGTGTGCCCTCTCACAGGCATCCACACTGGCTTCCTGCCCATGGCCATCCTTCTATGGTTACACAGCATATTTTATAATGCAAATCACTGTCTACAACATGGCTCATTATTTTCTTCTCTGAATAATATGTGAACACATCAATTATGCATCAGTCTGTTTCTAAATGCATACCCTTGTCGCACTGACCTCTTTCTGCTTTTATATTTTTCAGTATGTTCCTGACATTTGTCAACTGGGTTAGTTCCAAACCTTTCTAACCTATGATTGTATTATTATAGCACTTTTCAAACTTTCTTCTATTCACATCAGTTTGACACAAAGACACACTGAGGGAGTGAGCCTGGCTGTGCTGGCCGCAGGCACTCACCATTGTTTGTAGTCTGCGTCGCAGTTGCAGTAGTACTTGGGGTCTGTGCAATTGCGTTCGATGCCACAGGCACATTTCTGGATTCCAGGCCCTGAACCACCCCAATAGTAGTGCTTCTCATTGGCTTTGCCAACCCACCAAGTGTAAGGGCTTCCATCTACAAGAAAAGGGAAAAGCATATTTAGAAACAGACCTGGGTTCAGTCATTATACTGCCACATTTACGCCCACTTCCCCAGAGTATACTTGGCTAGTCTGAACATCACACAACCCTCTTAAAAGTCAATTTATTTCAAACAGACAACCCACAGAGTGGGAGAAAATCTTCACAATCTATCTATCTGACAAAGGACTAATATCAAGAATCTACAATGAACTCAAACAAATTAACAAGAAAAAAAAATCCCATCAAAAAGTGGGCTAAGGATATGAATAGAAAATCCTCAAAAGAATACGTACAAAAGGCCAATAAACATATGAAAAATGCTCAACATCACTAACCATCAGGGAAAGGCAAATCAAAACCACAATGCGATACCACCTTACTCCCACAAGAATGCCCATAATCAAAAAATCAAAAAATAATAGATGTTGGTGTGGATGTGGTAAAAAGGGAACCCTTCTACACTGCTGGTGGGATTGTAAACTAGTATAACCACTATGGAAAACAGTGTGGAGATTCCTTAGAACTAAAAGTAGAACTACCATTTGATCCAGCAATCCCACTACTGGGTATCTACCCATAGGAAAATAAGTCATTATATAAAAAAAGATACTTGCACATATATGTTTATAGCAGCACAATGCACAATTGCAAAAATGTGGAACCAACCTAACTGTCCATTAGTTAATGAATGGATAAAGAAACTGTAAAATATACATAGATATAAACAAAATACACATGCACATATATATGATTCTATCATGTGAACAGCTACAGTATCTAAACAAACAACACAAAAAGTAAGGACCATATTGGAATTATGCAAAAAAATACTGTGGTACTTTCTCAGATATTCCAATAGTTTTCCTTAAGAACAACTTTGATAACAGGTGGGCAATCTAAAGATGCTGAGAACGTACTGAGACTGGAGTCCAGGATGAATGTAATGAATGAGCAAGGCCTTTAAATTTAAAAAGGAGTTATTTAGGCATTTTCCCACTCTGTACAAATTTCTTGATTTTTCTGTGTATTGACTTAATTTGGAAGTTATGATTTTTCTCTTGGCATGATCATGTTTGGCACCCACATTAAAAAAGTATATTTGACTTAATCTGGTAAACAGTCAAGAGGGAGAGCTCAGGACCCTGTTCCAAAGGGAGAAACACACCTGCTTTCTGACATAAAGGTCCACCCCGAAGCTGTGTCTTCTGTCCACCTGTGCCTGGTCCCAGCATATGGGGGCTATGTTTGCTTTCTATGTTTAAGATGTTTGCTTCTCCCTTCTTTTTCTATCAGGGTAAGTGGTAAAGCATCCAGCTTCTCTGATGCTTTCCACGGCCAATAATAAACTTTTCTTTTGAAGCAGTCCAGAGTTCCAACAATAAGGGCTGAAAAATCCCGTTTATAGAAATTACAGCAACTCAGCCACCCGAAGAAATGTTAAGGTCATTTGGTCCATAAGCTACACTAGGTCTCTGCTGATTCTGTATCTGGCCTTGTTACAGAAAGAGGGCAAAGGTGGAGGGTGCCATGCTGACCTCACGAAATGCCTTTGAGGCTGGGCAGGCCACAACCTGACCCTGAAAATGTAGAAACATTACCAAAACTGGTTGTCATATTCATTTATTGCATTGCATTTTAAAAGCTGACCTCACGCTAAATTCTCTCAAAGGAACTTTTGGTTAATATCACTGTTTTTGGAAACTAGAGGATACTAACACACTTGGTGGAGGAGACAAAACAAATCAGGCACCTGTAAAAGTGGAGTTAAAGGTTTGCTTGGCAGGTAACTCCTTTGTCCTGCCTGTATCTCAAATAACCAATGAAAGATGTGCCTGTGGTCCCAGCTACTCGGGAAGCTGAGGCAGAAGAATCGCTTGAACCCAGGAGATGGAGATTGCAGTGAGCCAAGATTGCGCCACTGTGCTCCAGCCTGGCGACAGAGCAAAACTCCATCTCAAAAACAAAAAAAAGGTATGGCTGGTACTGGAAATATAAACTGAGGTAATCTTTTTTAAGAGTGATTTGGCAGTTCATGTCAGATTCTTTTGTTCCTTTTTGACCTGGCAATTCCACTTCTAGAAATTTAGTATAAAAATACAAAGAGGATACATGGCTGAGGTAGGAAATGGTGATTTCTTAGGTGTGGCTATTCCTCAGGAGTCCCCTTGAAGCAGTCTCATGCCTTCCTGTGGGGCTGGGGCAGCAGTCAGAACACTGCCAACAGATGCCATCTTTAACAACTTGGAAGGAAAAAAAGTTGCTTGTTTTCCTTGGTTGATTACTTTCATTATCCAAGCAGATTAATGACTATTTCCTACATTTGGGATAGTTACATTTCTTCCAAATGGAAGCTGTAATGTACTTTTATAAAACTAACCATCTTCCATGTTTATAAACTCCCAGGTTAGTCTTGTAAAACCTTGTAAACCCTGTAAAAAACATACATGCTGGAATATAGAAGCTCAGAGTAACGGCCCATTTTGAGGTACATTAGAGCTTTTAGAATTGTCTAAATAGTTTGTTTTACTCTTAATATGTCTTGCATTGTTTGCTTGGATTTCTGCATTGTCTCTTGGTTTCTCCCTCTCCTTCATTTCTTCATCTCCCACCAGGATAATTTTTATAAACGTGAGGATTTGAAAAAAGTTTTATTCTCTTTTATATTGTGGTATAAAACTTAACGTTGCTTAGAGAAAGAAAGTTTCCTGTTATTTAGTCTGATTTTGGGGATGGGGCATTTAGGCATTTGGCCTGATTGTTGTCTTCTGTGATGATCAACAGTTCTGAAAAAGGACAAAAAAGCTCTGAGTTTGTTTTTTTTTTTTTGAGATGGAGTTTCACTCTGTTACCCAGGCTGAAGTGCAATGGCGTGATCTCGGCTCACCACAACGTCCACCTCCTGGGTTCAAGCAATTCTCCTGCCTCAGCCTTCCAAGTACCTGGGACTACAAGTGCACGCCACCATGCCCAGCAAATTTATTTTTTTTTTTGTATTTTTAGTAGATGGGGTTTCACCATGTTGACCAGGATGGTCTCAATCTCTTGACATCGTGATCCACCCACTTCAGCCTCCAAAAGTGCTGGGATTATAGGCATGAGCCACTGTGCTCAGCCAATTTTTTTAAATAGCATTTCTAGCAATAGATACAGAAGGAAAGTGGTTTTGGCTTTTATTTCCTCAAATTTATAAGAGGATAAAAGAAAGATTGAGATTTTAAAAAAGAAAAGAAGAAATGACTTTTTTTGAGGCTAAACCACCAACTGGGGAAAAAAAATTATTTTCCATTAG